>JAJOOO010022224.1:0-26209 GCA_029582685.1 Solanum piurae
CGGTTAAACGCTTATTCGAATCATATGAGATACGTGCTATAGCTACTTGAGATGTTCTATGAAGTGTGGGTGGCAGTAAGGGATGCTATCCATGCATTGCACGAGTAGGCTTTGAGAGTGCTATGGTGTGATTCTCCAATGTTTTAATGTCTAATGAAAGAATGTGCTCAAAAGAAAGTTGATGAAGAATATTGACTTAAATGTTTAATGTAATGATGCATGCTTTACTTGGAATGTATTATGAGTTACTTTCCTTGTCATGAAATATGAAATGTTTATGTTCCTTAGGTGTGGGAATTGTGTAAAAATGAAAAGGAAGAATGGTAAGTTCATCTAAGGTGACCTCAAACTGGTACTTAATGGGAATAGTAGTATGGGATGATATTCTCACATTGCACAAGTATAGCTTAGGGTTGCTTGAGGTGAATGTCCTAATGTGATGAAATGACTTGTATGATGATTATGCTTGTATATTATGCCTCTTATACTTATGTTCATGATGTTTCTCAAAATTGGCATAATGCATGGTTTTTGCATGACTATTATAGTTAGTATATTAAATTTGTTAACCCATATTTCTTCTATTTTTCTACAAAGTGTAGGTTCCGGCAAGTGAGTTGATTCTCAGTAGTTCAAGGGCTTGGATTGAGTTCTTCCAAGGCTAGTGGTATGTCCTCATGGATTCGAGGACAAGTGCTTTATTGATGTTACTTTTCTTCATTGTACTAGACATTTGTTAGACTGCTATTGTAAAAGGGTCGTGACCCTACTTTTGATTCAAAAATTGTTTTTAGATGGCCATGTGAGACTAGTAGACTTTCACTATTTTAAATGATGTTTTCGATTGTATAAATTAAAAGAGTTTTAAATTTCGTACTATTTCTATTATCTTATGTGATGACATGCTATGAGGCTTGTATGAGACTTTTCGGAGTCTTGTACGTCGTGTCACGTCCGGGGTGTAGGCTCGGGTCGTGATAAATATGGTATAAGAGCACAAGATTTTGGGATGGTTTTTAGGATTGATGTATCACAAGTCACGTCGAGTAGAGTCTTGTTCATTAGTGTGAATCGCAACACATTTATGAATGAGAGGCTGTAAGACGTTAGGAAACTTCACTTCCTTCATTACTCTTTAGTCGTACCTTAGAGTTTTAACTTCTATGAATGTCATTTTCAAGGGCGTACGCAAGAAGGATGGAAGATGAGAATGTGAATGAGAGAGTTCCTCCCCAAGGTCCTCAAGGCAACTAAGTTCCTCAAGGCAACCAAGTTCCTATTAATCCTCCGGCTATGACAAATGAGGAAGTTAGGTTGGCTCTTTTGATGATGGCTCAAGCCGTAACTACTCAAGCCCAAGCCATGACGGCCCAAGATAATAGGGGTTTTGAAACTCATGTGAACCCTATTTTGAGCAGTATGGCTTCTAGGTTGAGGGACTTTGTGAGTATGAACCCTCCGATGTTTCTAGGTTCCAAGGTGGGAGAGGATCCCCAAGAGTTCTTGGATGAGGTGTACAAGGTAGTTAATTATATGGGGGTGACTCCTATAGAAAAAGCGGAACTAGTCGCTTATCAATTGAAGGACGTTGCCCAAGTTTGGTTCACTCAATGGAAGAGTAATAGGCCGGTAGGAGCGGAGCCTATAAATTGGGAAGTGTTCAAGGAATCATTCCTTGGTAGGTTATTTCCCTGTGAAAATAGGGAAGCTAAGGTGGAGAAGTTTATCAATCTTAAGCAAGGTAACATGAATGTTCAAGAGTATTCTTTGAAATTTACCCTTTTATCTATATATGCTCCATCTTTGGTGTCTAACCTAAGGGATGAGATGAGTAGGTTTGTGATGGGTGTGTCCGACCTAGATGAGAAAGAGTTTCGTATGGCAATGCTCCATGATGACATGAACATTTCTAGGCTCATGGTATATGCTTAATTGATTGAGGAGTCCAAACTTAAAAGGAAGAATAGGGAGTGAAGAGAACTAGGTACGATGAGCAAGGTCAACCAAGGTTTAAAAAGAGGGCTTCTAACCAAGATTCTTCAAGCACTCCTAGGGTTAACTAAGAGAAAGGTGATGGGTCTCCATTTCCTAAACCTAATTGCGCCAATTATGTTTGGGAAATGCCTAGCTGGTACAAATAGGTGCTATGGTTGTGGAAAGAGTGATCATAAAGTGAAAGATTTCCCTACACTTTCGGCAAAGGGAAGAGGTGTCAAGCAAACTTCTAATGATGGTACAATTCCTATTCCTCCAAATTATGGTCGTTTCTATGCACTTCAGTCTAAAGAGGACAAAGGAGCCCTTTCGAATGAAGGCACCGATATATGATAGTTTCTTTTAGTTGTGGTTGTTGTATTGAGGTTCCTATGTTATTTTCATGCTAGCCTTAATATGGGTTTACTCCCAAGGGGAGATGGTATGTTGAATAGTAAGGTTGTTGAGAGTTTCGATATCCTTATCTCTTTCCTTCTATTCTTATTCAAGCTTGAGGCCAAGAGTTCCTTGTAGCTTGTTTCATGTTTTGGAGTCATGTGTGATTATGTGTTTCCATGGTCTCCTTATGTTATGCATATTCTTGATGAATTTATGTTTAAATGAGTTTTTATGATTTATGTTCCTATGCTGATGTTCATTTAGTATGAGTTGTCTATATGCTTCGTGAGGTAAATTGTTGAACATGCCTAAATATGCTTTTAAGAGTAATTGCATAATGTGTTTAATGATGTTATGATGAGCAAGATTTGAGTTGGAGAAGGTAATTCCTCCAATGAAATGAAGAATGTTGAAGTTTTCATGCATAATGAGTTTGTAGATGTAGTTCCTACTTTCTTGTGTTGCATGGAGTATGTTTGAGATGGAGTTGATGTTTCCTCCTAGTTTTGTGCATTGATTATGATGTTGCATGCATGATGGGCAGCTAGTCTTGAATTTTTATTTCCCTAAAGTGTTTAAAGTGTCATTCGAGGACGAATGTTCCTAAGGGGGAGATAATGTAACGACTCGAAAGTCTAGTAAGTGAAACTAGAGCCTAACTAGTGTGTGATTGAGTTTGATATCAGTTTGATATTGTAAAATGTCTTCCAGAGTTTAGATTGAGGGGTTTAGGGGTTAAACGTCAAGGTACTACTCCCCAAGGACCAACCAAGGGTCCTTGAGGAGGACCCTAAAGCCTAACCCCAAAGGCTACCCCCAACTTAGCAAAATCTGCCAAAATTCTATGACCTACGGATGGGACCTACGGGGCGTAGGTCCATCCACGCCATGTGGAAGTGGTTAAAGGTCCCAAATGGTGACCCTTAGACCCACACCACGGACCTGCAGGATGGGGCATCACCCCACCTACGGTCCGTAGGTCTAGGGGCATAGGTCACCACTGCATTCTGTCAAATTTTGGCCAAGGTAAGGGCAATGTGGTAAATTCTTTTAAAAGTTAGTTAAGTTAGGGGATGATTATTATTGATTTATTACACTTATTTAAGGGTTTTTAAAGTATTAAAACATCCTTTACAATTAATTATTCCCAAACACTAAAATTAGAAACTACCTCTCTTCCAAATATTCTCTCTCTAGAAATAACCATTAGAGAAGAAGATGGCAAGGTTTCAAGCTCGAGGTCACACCATTCTCACTCAATTTTTGTGGAGTTTCTTCCATAAATGTTTGGTAGTCTTCATCCTTGATTAAGTTTCATTCAAGTTTCCAAAAATATGATTATGATGTGAAGTATATGTGTGTGATCTCAATAAAGTGTTATGATCATGTTTAGAATGCAATTGTGTTTTGATTGAAAGGATATTCTCAATTTGACACTGATGAATGATGATGATAGAATGTGAAGGGTTTGCTTCAATGTATTGTATGTCTTGAATTGGTAGGCTTAGGCATCCTCTTCTTGTATAAATGAAAGTAATGTTGACTGTTGTATCTTGAATCGGTAGGCTAATGGCACCCTTCCATGCATGTTAATAATGAACCTTGGGATCGGTAGGCTTATTGCACCCTTTCATGAGGATTCAATGAGCTTTCTTAATAATGTACCTTGAATCGGTAGGATTATGGCACCTTTTCATGTGTCAACTAATGTACCTTGAATCGTTAGGCTTATGGCGCCCTTTCATGTGTTAATCAATGTACTTTGGGTCGGTAGGCCAATGGCACCCTCTCATGTGTGATAATGTTAAAGTAATGAAATACTCTATGGGAATGGAGGTTAAGCACTGAATGGATTTAGTAAGATGGAAGCTCTCCCCACATTTAGGACAGGTTTCAATGAACAACTTTCTTATTCCATAACTATGTGCCCACATATGATATTAGCTAATGGATCCACCTAAGCTAAAATGTTACCAGTCCTACCTTAGGCAAGTAGACCAACCCTTACAATGTGGGATAGTACATCAGATTCCATGTTAAGCTCACATGGTCTATGTCGGTTAAACGCTTATTCGAATCATATGAGATACGTGCTATAGCTACTTGAGATGTTCTATGAAGTGTGGGTGGCAGTAAGGGATGCTATCCATGCATTACACGAGTAGGCTTTGAGAGTGCTATGGTGTGATTCTCCAATGTTTTAATGTCTAATGAAAGAATGTGCTCAAAAGAAAGTTGATGAAGAATATTGACTTAAATGTTTAATGTAATGATGCATGCTTTACTTGGAATGTATTATGAGTTACTTTCCTTGTCATGAAATATGAAATGTTTATGTTCCTTAGGTGTGGGAATTGTGTAAAAATGAAAAGGAAGAATGGTAAGTTCATCTAAGGTGACCTCAAACTGGTACTTAATGGGAATAGTAGTATGGGATAATATTCTCACATTGCACAAGTATAGCTTAGGGTTGCTTGAGGTGAATGTCCTAATGTGATGAAATGACTTGTATGATGATTATTCTTGTATATTACGCCTCTTATACTTATGTCTATGATGTTTCTCAAAATTGGCATAATGCATGGTTTTCAACCAAATGTCCTTTTTAAGCATGGTTTTTGCATGGCTATGATGCTTAGTACATTAAATATGCTAACCCATATGTCTTCTATTTTTCTACAACGTGTAGGTTCCGGCAAGTGAGTTGATTCTCTCTAGTTCAAAGGCTTGGATTGAGTTCTTCCAAGGCTAGTGGTATGTCCTCATGGATTCGAGGACAATTTCTTTATTGATGTTCCTTTTCTTTATTGTACTAGACATTTGTTAGACTTCTATTGTAAAGGGTCGTGACCCTTCTTTTGATTCAAAGATTGTTTTTAGATGGTCATGTGAGACTAGTCCACTTCCACTGTTTTAAATGATGTTTTCGATTATATGGATTAAAAGAGTTTAAAATTCCATACTATTTATATTATCTTATGTGATGACATGCTATGAGGCTTCTATGAGACTTTTCAGAGTCTTGTACGCCGTGTCACGTCTGGGTGTAGGCTCGGATCCTGACACTGCCAATCCCAACAAACTCCTTATATCAGTTAGATATGTGGGTCTGGGCCAGTTCTGCACTGCTTCAATCTTCTGTGTGTCAACTCGAATCCCTTCTCCGGATACAACGTGGCCTAAGAATGCCACAGACTCAAGCCAAAATTAATACTTAGAAATTTTGGGTTACAACTCTCTATCTCTAAGAGTTTGGAGAACTATTCTGAGATGACTAGCATGATCCTCCACACTCCTTGGATAAATCAGAATGTCATCAATGAACATGATAACAAATGTGTCTAGATATGGCTTAAACACTATATTCATAAGGTCCATGAACGCTGCAGGAGCATCAGTTAAGCCAAAAGACATAACCAGAAACTCATAGTTCCCATAGCGGGTCATCAATGTTGTCTTCGAGATGTCACTTTCTCTTACTCTCAACTAATGATAGCCAGATCAGAGGTTTTTCTTAGAAAAGCAAGTGGCACCCTGAACTTGATCGAAAAGATCATCAACTCTCAGAAGGGGATCCTTATTCATTATAGTAGCCTTGTTTAATTAGTGGTAATCAATACACATCCTAAGAGAACCATCTTTCTTCCTCACAAATAAGACCGGAGCACCCCAAGGTGAGACACTAGGTCGAATAAAACCTCTATCAAGAATGTCTTTCAACTACTCTTTTAACTCTTTTAACTCAGCTGGAGTCATTCTATATGGCGGAATAGAAATAGGTAGAGTATCATGAAGAATATCTATACCAAAGTCAATTTCTATCTTAGGAGGGACTCTGGGAAGATCATCTGGAAAGACTTCTGGAAACTAACTTACAACTCAGACTAACTGAATAGGCGGTGTCTCAACACTAGAGTCATTAACTTGGACTAAGTGATAGATGTAGCCCTTAGAAATTAACTTTCTGGCTTTAAGGTATGAAATAAAATGACCCTTAGGCACTGCTGAACTACTTCTCCACTCTATAATTAGCTCATTAGGAAACTGGAACATAACTACACAAGTTCTACAATCAACTAAGGCATAAAAAGCATGAAGCCAGCCCATACCTAAAATAACATCAAAGTCCACCATATGTAACTCGAC
This sequence comes from Solanum piurae, assembly GCA_029582685.1. Classification (NCBI taxonomy): domain Eukaryota; kingdom Viridiplantae; phylum Streptophyta; class Magnoliopsida; order Solanales; family Solanaceae; genus Solanum; species Solanum piurae. The sequence continues at coordinate 6,520 of JAJOOO010022224.1, forward strand.
TAAGTCAGCTATGGTGTCCTTGTGATTGACAGAGATGGTACAATCATGATAACTCTCTCAACTAGAATAAACTCACCAACAAGTGTGGAAACATAGAGGGGCTTAAGAAGTTGCTCGGCAAGGATATCAAAACTCATAGCAATATACGGAGTACCAAAAGATAGACTCGCACTTGGATCAAACAATGCATATATATCAAAATTAAAGACTTTGATTATATATATGACAACATCATGTGAATTCTCTTGTTTTTGGTGACTGGTGATAGCATATAGATGATTTGCTCCTCCGCTTGTCCTTGAAGTAGCTCCTCTAGGTGCAACTTTGTTTGTTGGAGCCACTGAAGAAGTACCATTACCTTGACTATTCTTAGGGCACTCTCTCATGAAGTGAACCATCTTAACACATTTGAAACAACCAGTGGAGCTATCACGACACGCTCCTAGGTGGTTCATACCAAACTTAGCACATGCAGGAGTCTAGTTGGCCCCTTTGTGCCACACTACTTTGAGATTGAGCAGGTTGAGCTCTAAAGTTCTGTGAATTCAGATTCCTGAACTCACCTATGTTCTTTAATGCAGGTGTAATAGCAGATGTTGTAGCAGGTCCAGTTGAATTTTGTTGAAAAGATGACCGGTTTGCATTATCAGCCTTTTGCTGCCTAGACTCATTACATATTGTCTAAGCCTTCTTGATTCGAAAATCTTCCCTATCTCTAAACTTTTCCTCTTCAACCTGCTGCATATGGATCATACTTGCTAGTTCCATGTCCCCTAACAACATAGTTGCCTTACCCTCCTAACTCGACAAGCGAGACAACCAAAACACAAACAAGTTCATCCTTCTTCTCATATCAGCAACCATCTCCAGAGCATAATGGGAAAGTTCAGCAAACTTGAGGTTGTACTCATGCACACTCATGGATTCCTTCTTAAGAGTGAGAAATTCTTTTACATTTGCCTCTCTCAGCTAACGGGGAAAGAAACGCCCCATAAAGGCACTTTCAAACATAGCCCAGCTCACAATTGATTCCTATTCAGCTATACTCTTCTTCTATTGGTCATACCATATCCTAGAAACACCTTTGAGTTGGTATGAAGCTAACTCCACACGCTCAGCATCTGCATCATGCATCACCTTAAATATTTTCTGCAGTTCCTCCATAAAGTTTTTTGGATCTTTACTGACAATTGACCCTATGAAGTATGAAAGATTCATTCTCAGAACTCAAAGATCTTGGAACTATCAGTCACTTCCTGGCGAATCCCTCTTTGTTGCCCAACTTGGTTGGTCACCACTTGAATCAACATCTAGATAGCATCCCAGAACTCAGCATTAGTGACTTCTCCTTGGGGTTGCATTTTTGGTGCATTGAGTACCCCTTGATCTTGAGGATGAACATTCCTTCTAGCAGGAACAACTCGAACAACTCTTCGTGGAGGCATGATTTGAAAGATACGCGTAAACACGAATTAGAAGGAAACTTTTATAGATTAACTCTATCGCATGAAAAGAGTATGAAAGAGGTGAATTTTTTCCTAAATGTCGCAGCCTCCTAATTATAGATGTGGCGCGCTTCACACCGATAATAAGGACTCTACAGACACGGCTTCATAGACACCCTAGGACTCTTGAACTTTGTGCTCTAATACCAAGTTTATCACACCTCGAGCCTACACCTTGGACGTGGCCGGCACTCGAGAACCATTATTGGTCCCAAGCAAACCTTTGGCCTGGCTCATTACTCAGCGGAAGTCTTACTAAAGATTATAGGAATCTCAAATGAAAACTCAACTCATAAATGTATCATTAATAAGATAGTTTAACTCAAAATACTCTGAAATACTTAATACATAACTGTTCAACTCAAGCCTTTAAACATCACAAAGAAGATGGAGAAAGACGCCTCAACTACTACTATCTATGAGGCCTCTAAAATATTGCGATGGAAGTTGGGACAAGACCCATTACATCCTAACAAAACTAGAAGTAAAAGTGGAATCCTCCAGAAGCAAAGAAGCTCACTAAAGCTAACTTGGACTGCAAGTGGTATCAACAGAGCGCATGTTGGTGACCCTGAATACATGTATCTTCATCATGAAAAGATGCAGGCCAAATGGCGTTAGTACATTGAATGTACAAGCATGCAAGGGGAACTCTGAAGCATAGACATAAGCTTGGACTCACCTCATCACAACTCAACTCAACTCGACTCAAGAATACTCAACTCAACTAAAGGGTACTCAACTCAAGGATACTCAACTCAATTCAATATAAAAGAGACAATAAAGATTCAATATAAATAAAGCTTTTAAAATAGTAGATACTAACTCAATCTATATAATAATAACTTTTTACTCTTATTTGGGAGATTCTCTAACCGACAACCATCACTATGAGCTATGTGATAATACAATATTTTTCCCACGCTGTCAGAACTGTCCTATACCTTTCTGGAGTATATGACATCCTCAACTAAGTGGACCCACTAAGCTATGCTTAAAATCAATAAGGAATCATCTAAAAGGTATGATCATTTACCCATGTTGGCATACATGGTTTATGAGGATTTTGAGTTTTCTGAACTCATCCCCATATCGTTGCTCAATACTACTCCCAATAATATAGATAAATTATGCTCATATGTTTAAAGAAAACATAACTCCTTCTCAATTTGAGATAATTACTCAAAGTCTCTCTTAAAAGAGATAGTGCTCAAAAACTCTGAATGAACTCATTTAGAAATCAAGGTTTCTTCTCATTTTAAATGTAAAAGTGTTACATGCTTGGGAATACTTAGTCTCCTCATACTCATTTTTTTAAAAATGAACTCAACTCTCCTCATCCTCATACTCATTTACTCAAGTCTTATTTCAAGTTTAAAAGGATTGAAAAAGACTTCTCAAAGTGACTCAAAAGACTTACTCGAACTTTATTTTTAATCTTTTCTTGAATTTGAAATGTGAATTCAATAGTTATGATTAGGATATATAGGATCACTCAATGATTAGGGAAGACTTAGATAGGTGGAAAAAAAGAAGAGAGCGATAACATGATTTAAAGAAATGGATACGTAACGAAGAGCAGAGGCGGAAGGGACCTGAAGCCCCTGGTGCAGCAGCGGCATGCATCGCTAGCCCTCTAGTTACTGGGGCTAGTTTCAGGGCGCTAGCCCCTCTGCCGTTACGGGGGTGCGCCGCCCCAGCCCAGTTCCAAGATGTTCTGACGAATTTTTCTTCTCGATTTCTTATCCAAATTCACCTAGAATCGATTGATTTCTTCGAAACTCCCTTAGTGTCACGACCCCCGATTTATCGAATCATGATGGCACCTACTATACCCTACCAGTAGGTAAGCCAACCCGAAACCCAGAACATCAATCAATGAGCGAAAGGGCATAACCTAGCGAAAACAATAATCTAAACAAGGACAACAAGGCGGAAGCAAAACAAAAATAAATATATACATGATCCCTCCCAGAATCTGGAAGTCGTACAGAGCTATTAAATAAAGAGTACAAGTTCCAAAAGTGGACCCCAACAAAGCGTGTCTCAAATGCAACAAGACTAGCTAAACAAAAGAAGGAGACATAACAAACCCATATTGCCAAGTGCTTTCCGTCGTCTCCGAGTCACAACTACAAAAGAAGGCTGGAACTACTCACCACTGGTAACTGGTACTGGGACCTGCATCACGAAATAAATGCAGAGCGTAGCATGAGTACCAAAACAACAGGTACTCAGTAGGCATCATAGGCCGACTGAGCAAAAAGGGTAAAAACAATAAGAAAGGATAGAATCTAGACACAGAGAGGTAAAATGGATATGAAAAGAAAGCACACGAGCATACCAGAAATAAACTAAGTGCAGCTAAACTAAACCTAACTGGACCCCCATAAGCACAGAAGGTACACTCATGTGCAAGTTTAAGTAAAACCTGAACGGACCCCCATAAGCCCGACAGGTACATAGAATAACTAAGTCTAATGAGAAAGAAGAAAATCGGGCTCCCAGCCCCAAGTAACCAAGATAATCCATCAGACTCCACCCAGCCAGCAGTGCAGTCCCAGCCCAGCTAGAAAGAGTGACCCAGGGGGCACCCAACCAAACAGTCCACTCCTAGCCTAGCTAGAAAGAGGGACCCGTGAGGGAGGTAGATATCGCAAGTCATCCTACCATGCAGTCAGCTCCCAGCCCAGCTAGAAAAAGCGACCCGGGGACACCCAGCCAGCATCACACTCCCAGCCCAGCTAGAAAGAGAGGCCTGGGGGCGATCACCGATATCACCGAGTCTACCCAGCCAACGATACGCACCCAGCCCAGCTAGAAAAAATGACCTCGGGGGTGATGGTACTCCAATAGGATCCAATCCAACAACAACCACCGTGGAACGCCGTCCACTCTAAGAAATCACAGAAAAGGCTCCAAGCCTATACTATCACAATCTCACGCCTCTAGTGATGCACCGAACCTTCGAGAATGCGTCGGAACCGCAAAATGAGAGGGAGAAGATGTAGAAGTACAACAAGCAGCGATAACGCCTAATCTAAGGCTCAAACTATCAGACTCAAGTCTGCTACTCCAATCTATAAGGAGTTAAGTCATCCGAACGACGTCGGCAGAAAGTCAAGGCTATCCAGCCCACACGGGTCATAAGTCTAAGGTAATGCTAGCCTAACCTAGACTAAGGACATCATGCTTACGGTTAAGGATGCACAAACATACAACACATAGCATACAAGCATACAATAGCATTTAGCACATAAGCTTGAACTCTACTAAACCGGTTAACATGATACTATACCCAAAATATGGTCAATCGATCTTAACATAACGTATCTAATCAAAGTAAAGTAGGAAACTGGTACCCACCCCCAATGCACTCCAATCGACATGTTTTTACCCAATTAAGCTCAATCTAATAGAAAGGAAGCCATAGCCTACCTTAAGGCCGACCGCGCGCGCTTCAAATCACTTTGCCGGAGCTTTTCCTTCCCGAACGACCTTTGAACGCTGTCACTCTATCAAATATAGGATCACAACGTTAGTACGGTCGTTTCGACACCAAAATCACAACAAACGGAGATGGGTCAATTTCGAAGTCAAAACGGGAATTGTGGGACACGCACCGAACCGTTCAAATTTGACTCCGTCAAGAGACCCAAAACAGTACCCCGAACTTGTTTTTCAAAATGGAACACAATTTGAGGCTCAAAACACAGCAAAAACCAACAAGCAAGAAAACCACACTTTAATCAACTTAAAAGAAAACAGCAGCAGTCCAAACTCGGAATTAACAAGAATTAAAAGGTGCCCAGCACTCCTTGGATACTCCACGAAGAAGCCACAACAATTCCCAACACGTGGGACTTCGAATCACCCAAAACCGAGCTAAAATGAGAGAGATATGACCAAAACAAGAATGCCAAAAACAAGGGCTCGAAAAAGGATACAGCAGTCAGGTTAATCGTGATATTACCTCGCACTACGTGCACCCAACAACTTTCGAATACTCTACAGCGAATCCACCAAAAATACGAAGCTCCCGCACTTCGAATCGCCTAATTTGGATGAGAGATGACAGAGAGATGAGGGTTTTAAGTTTGGAAAATGTTGCTGATGTTTCTGCATTTATAGCAGATTTTTCTGCAATTTTTTCCCAAAACCTAAAAACTCCAACAGGATGCTCCGAACTCGTTAGGAACCCCGTGCAAGTAAACGAGATATGCATTCATACCAAATTTGATATTCCAGACTCAATGGTGCAGTCAAAATTTCTATACGAGGTCATCTTGATAAAAAGTGGGTCCCACACCCAAATGTCATTTTAAGTCAAAAACCACAAAAAGGGCCGAAAAAATATTGGAAACCTCGGGAAACAAAAGAAGGGTCAATCTAGACCAAACTCAAAATTCCGGAGCTAACCGCGCTGATGGAATTTTCATCCGAGCGCGTTTACTCAGAATGTTGACTAAAGTCAAACTTAGGCTTAAACTTAAAGTTAAAACGCCTAATCGCACAGACTCACACTGAAAACCTTGGGAGTCATGTCGATCGTGCTACTAGCCTAAAATGACCCTTACGGAGTTGATGGAATTGTCAGAATTGGATTTTGATGTCATCTTCTTGAACTTTTGATCGAAAATGATCGTTCAAGGTTCATAAGCTCCAAAAACACTAAAACTCAACAAAAGCCAAACGATCGACCAGGTGGCCGAACTGTCAGTCCCAGCAAGTAATAAATGACTTGGGGTCATCATAGGAATGCTCTAAACGACACACAGAAGGAGAAACACAGAAATGATCAGGAGGGTCATTACAATATCCACTACTAAAAAGGACTTTCGTCCGCAAAAGTAAGGGTCAAGAAGTACCTGAAGACTCAAACAAGCCGGGAAACTGCTCTCGCATCTCCTGCTCGGTCTCCCAGGTAGCCTCCTTGACTGGCCGATGCCTCCAACGGACCTTAACAGCAGGAATGGCTCTCGAGAGCAATCTTCTCACATCTCTAGCTAGATTGGCAACTGGCTCCTCTACAAATGTCAAACGATCATCCAACTCGACAGCATCATACTGGAGCACATGGGACTCATCAGGGACATATCGGTGCAACATCGAGACATGGAAAATCGGGTGGATGGCTGAAAATGCTGGAGGTAGGGCCAACTCATAAGTAACCTCCCCAACTGTCCGGAGTCTCTCAAAAAGCCCAATGTACCTGGGGCTAAGCTTGCCCCGCCTCCCAAACCTCATCACGCCATTCATGGGCAACACACGAAGGAATACCCGATTACCAACAGAGAATCTCAAAGGTCGACGCCTCCGATCCGCATAACTCTGGTGCCTACTCTGAGTCGTCCTGAGTCTATCCTGAATCACTCTCACCTGGTCCAAAGCCCCCTGAATTAAATCTGTACCCCGCAGCCTAGGATCTGTAGACTCAAACCAGCCCACCGGAGAGCGACAACGCCTACCATACAAGGCCTCGAACGGGGCATTCTGAATGCTAGAATGGTAGTTGTTGTTATACACAAACTCCACCAAAGGCAAGAACTGGTCCCAATGACCACCAAACTCCAAAACACAAACCCGCAACATTTCCTCAAGGACCTGAATAGTACGCTCCGACTGACCATCAGTCTGCGGGTGGAAAGTTGTGCTTAGGTCAACTCGAGTGCCCAACTCATCCTGAAAGGTCCTTCAAAAGCTAGACGTCAACTGAGAACCCCGATCTGATAAAATAGAAGTTGGCACCCCATGAAGTCGAACCACCTCCCGAATGTAGATACGAGCCAACCTCTCGGCGCTAAATGAAGACTGAACAGGAAGGAAATGTGCTGAATTGGTCAATCGATCAACGATGACCCAAATGCTATCAACACCTCTAGAAGTCCGCGATAGGTCAGCCACAAAATCCATAGTAATGCGATCTCACTTCCACTCTGGAATGGGTAATCTCTGAAACTCACCACCATGCCTCAAATGCTCGGCCTTTACCTGCTGGCAGCACAAGCAACGGGACACAAAGTCAACAATATCTCTCCTCAAGTCACTCAACCAATAATGCTGCCTCAAATCACGATACATCTTCGCTGTGCCCAGATGAATAGAGTATCTAGACTCATGGACCTCATAAAGTATCAACTGTATCAAATCCCCAACTCTCGGAACACAATGCGGCCGGTGAATCTCAACACTCCATCAGGATCTAAGGTAGCCTGACCACCATCACCCGCTAATACTCGATCTCTAAGGTCCACCAAGGTCTCATCCTCAAACTGACCACCACAGATCCTATCAAGCAAAGAAGACTGAACTCCCATATAGGCCAAGACGCGTCTAGAATCTGAGATATCCAACCGAACCATGCTATTGGCTAAGAACTGAATGTCCAAAGCCAAGGGTCGCTCCTCAACAGATAAGAAGGCTATACTACCCATACTCACCGCCTTCCGGCTCAAGGCGTGTGCTACCACATTCGCCTTGCCCGGATGATAAAAGAATAGAGAGGTTGTAGTCATTCAGGAGCTCAATCCAATGATGCTGCCTCGAATTAAGGTCCCTCTGGCTCATGATGTACTGAAGACTCATATGATCGGTATATATCTCACATCGAACTCCATACAAGTAGTGCCTCAAAATCTTTAGCGTGAAAACTACCGCCGCTAATTCTAAGTCATGGGTGGGGTAGTTACACTCATGAATCTTAAGCTGCCTAGACGCATAAGCAATAACTCGGCCCTGCTGCATCAATACACAACCCAAACCAATGCCGGATGTGTCACAATAAACCGTTAAGCCCTCGCCCTCAACTGGAAGAGTCAATATAAGAGCGGTGGTCAATAACTCCTTGAGCCTCAAAAAGCTCGCCTCACACTCCTCTGACCAAACAAAAGGAACATCAACACGAGTCAACCGCGTCAGAGGTGCTGCCAAGGTAGAGAAACCCTCCACAAATCGTCTGTAGTAGCCTGCTAGTCTGACGAAGCTCTGAATCTCATTAACTGAGGTGGGCCTAGCCCAATCACGAATAGCCTTAAACTTCGCTAGATCTACCATAATTCCCTTCTTGGATACAACGTACCCCAAGAACTCTACAGAGTCTAACCAAAACTAGCACTTTGAGAACTTGGCATAAAGCCGTTGATCTCTCAAAGTCTGGAGCACAACTCTCAAATATTGCTCATGATCACCCCTACTCCGCAAGTATATCAAAATGTCATCAATGAAGACTATGACGAAGGAATCAAGATAAGGCCTGAACACGCGCGTCATCAAGTCCATAAAGGCAGCAGGGGCATTAGTCAACCCAAATGACATCACCAAGAACTCATAATGGCCATAACAAGTCCTAATGCAGTTTTAGAGATGTCCGCTACCCTAATCCTCAACTGGTGGTAACCGGACCTCAAATCAATCTTAGAGAACACTGAAGCTCCCTGTAGCTGGTCAAATAGGTCATCAATCCTAAGCAGAGGATATCGACTCTTCACTGTCACCTTATTCAACTGCCTATAGTCAATGAACATACACATTGTACCATCCTTCTTCATAACAAAACAATGGGAGCGCCCCAAGGTGATACACTAGGTCTGATAAATCCCTTACCTAAGAGATCCTGAAACTGAACACTGAGCTCCTTGAGCTCTGCAGGAGCTATCCGATATGGCAGAATAGAAATAGGCCGAGTACCTGGCTCAAGCTCAATCGAAAAATCAATATCACGCTCTGGGGGTAGGCCAGGTAGGTCGGTAGGAAACACATCTAAGAAGTCACTAACAACAGGAACTGACTCAACCGGAGGGACCTCCCTACTCACATCATGCACATAGGCCAAATATGATAAGCATCCACTAGCCACTAGCCTCCTAGCCCGAATAAAAGAAATAACCCCAACTGGTGTGCTACCACGCGATCCCTGCCACACCACCAGAGGAATACCAGGAATGGCTAAGGTAACGGTCTTAGAGAAGCAATCTAAAATAGCGCGATAAGGAGATAACCAGTCCATGCCCAGAATCACATCAAAATCAACCATGTCAAGCAATATAAGGTCAACCCGGGTGTCACTCCTCTGGATAGTAACTAAGCAAGATCAAAATACCTGATCCACTACTAAAGACTCACCCACGGGGTTCGACACACGCAACGGCGCTACCAGAGGATCAGACATCATACTCAAGCGAGAGGCATAGTAAACAGAAACATACGAAAAAGTAGAGCCCGGATCAAATAAGGCCAAGGCGGGCTGCTGGCATAAAAGAATCGTACTTGTGATCACATCGTTTATACCTCAGCCTCCGCCCTCACTGGAGCTGCATAGAAATGGCTATGTTTTCCTCTGCCCTGACCATTAAACCTACCACCCGATTTGCCTCCTCGGGGACCACCCCGTACACCCTGATAACCACCTCTACGATCCTTACCCTAACCACGGCTTCTAGCTGGAGGTGTTGGTAAAGCTAGGGGAGCTGCCTGAGGAGCGGGAGCAATCCGACTATGCTGAGGGCAGTCCCTGGCCCAATGACCCATCTCACCACACTCATAGCAACCCTGTCGAGGGTGACTCCCAGAAGAACACCCATCATGTCATAAAAAACCTAACCGAAATACCTCGCGGTCCTGACTCGAACTAGCCTCGCTCCGACCACCACTTGATGCCTAAAAAGAGGCCTGGGTAAGCCGGCTAGACTGACCCTATCAAAATCGTCGTCCAGTCCTGTCATGAAAATCCCTAGACCTGGGGCGGGAGTCACTGTAGCTTCCCTCATGCCTAGCCCTCTTCTCTCTGCCCCCTTGGGCCTCGCGACGAAGATGTTCCATAGTACTGGCATGGTCAACTACGTCTCAAAAGGATCGACCCACAGATACTAAAGACTGGGTCTCAAGCCGAAGCTGTAATCTCAACCCACGGACAAAACACCTAACCCTCTCCTCCTTTGTAGGTAATATCATCTCTGCGTGACGGGAGAGCTCATTGAACCTAGTCTCGTACTCTGCCACCGACATGGAGACCTGCTCCAACCTGTAGAACTGATCCCTGAGGCGGTCTTTGACGCTACAAGGAATAAACTTGGCCAAGAAGGCCTCAGAAAATTCATCCCATGATACCGGTAGAGATCTAACTGGCCTGGTCTGCATGAACGTGCACCACCACTGCCTGGCTGGCCCATCTAGCTGGTAAGCAATGAAGTCGGCCCCTTTAGACTCCACTAGACTCAAAGTGTGAAGCCTCTCATAGAAAGTAGTGAGAAACTCGTGGGCATCCTTACCCACAGCCCCAGAAAAGCTCAGTGGTGTCAACCTGAGAAACACACCAAGCATCTCCTTGTCCTCGAGTGGCATAAGTCTCTCTGCTGCCAAGGGTTGTACTCCCTCAAGTGGTACCTGGACCTGAGGTGCCATCATTGTAACCCAATCCTGCGGTACAGATGCTAATGTAGATGGGGGCGGGTGGCTGCTGCATACCCCAAAGCACACCCAAGAGTTGAGAAATAGAGGTCTGGAGATCTGGAGTTAGAACTGGTTCGGGTGGCGGCTGGGCTGGCCCCGGTCCCACCGGCTGATCTAGTATACGAAGTGCTGGAGGGTTCGCTACTTGTTGTGGATCTTTCTCTCTCTCCTGGGCTGGTACTGCGGCCTTCCCTCGACCTCGAGGTCGACGTCTAACCTAGGCTGGAGCTCTGTCTGTAGGCCTGGGTGCATCACCCCCGACCGCGTCACCTCGCGAGCGAGCCATCCTGAGAAAGAGTAAAACAAGTGAGATTTCAAGGAACCAATAAGACACACGCTGCACGAAAGTGAAACAAAAGAAGAAATCTTCCTAAGCACATCATGTAGCCTCCCGAAGATAAGTTACGGACATCTCTGCACCAATACGCAGGACTCTACTAGACGTTAGCTCTGTACAAGTGAGACCGATGTACCTAGGGCTCTGATACCAACTTGTCACGACCCGATTTCTCAAATCATGATGGCACCTACTATACCCTACCAGTAGGTAAGGCAACCCGAAACCCAGAATATCAAGCAATGAGCGAAAGGGAAGAAACTAGCGAAAACAATAATCTAAACAAGGACAACAAGGCGGAAGCAAAACAAAAATAAATATATACATGATCCCTCCCAGAATCTGGAAGTCGTACAGAGCTATCTAATAAAGAGTACAAGTCCCAAAAGTGGACCCCAACAAAGCGTGTCTCAAAAGCAACAAGACTAGCTAAACAAAAGAAGGAGACAGAACAAACCCAAAACGCCAAGTGCTTGCCCTCGTCTCTGAGTCACAGCTGCAAAAGAAGGCTGGAACTACTCACCGCTAGTAACTAGTACTGGGACCTGCATCACGAAATAGATGCAGAGTGTAGCATGAGTACCAAAACAACAGGTACTCAGTAGGCATCATAGGCCGACTGAGGAAAAAGGAAAAATTAATAAGAAAGGATAGAATCTAGACACAGAGAGGTCAAAGGGATATGAAAAGAAAGCACACAAGCATACCAAAATTAAACTAAGTACAACTAAACTAAACCTCACTGGACCCCCACAAGCCTAGAAGGTACACTCGTGCGCAAGTTTAAGTAAAACCTGAACCAACCTCCATAAGCCCGACAAGTACACAGAATAACTACGTCTAATGAGAAAGAAGAAAACCGGGCTCCCAGCCCCAAGTAACCAAGATAATCCATCAGACTCCACCCAGCCAGCAGTGCAGTCCCATCCCAGCTAGAAAGAGTGACCCCAGGGGGCACCCAACCAAACAGTCCACTCCCAGCCCAGCTAGAAAGAGGGACCCGTGAGTGAAGTAGATATCGCGAGTCATTCTACCATGCAGTTAGCTCCCATCCCAGCTAGAAAGAGCGGCCTGGGGACACCCAGCCAGCAGCACACTCCCAGCCCAGCTAGAAAGAAAGGCCCGGGGGCGATCGCCAATATCACCGAGGCTACCCAGCCAACGATACGCTCCCAGCCTAGCTAGAAAGAACGACCCCGGGGGTGATGGTATCTCTAATAGGATCTAATCCAACAACAACCATCGTGGAACGCCGTCCACTCTAAGAAATCATAGAAAAGGCTCCAAGCCTATACTGTCACAATCCCACGCCTATAGAGATGCACCAAACCTTCGAGAATGCGTCGGAACCACAAAATGAAAGGGAGAAGATACAGAAGTACAACAAGCAGCGATAACGCCTAATCTAAGGCTCAAACTATCAGAATCAAGTCTGTTACTCTAGTCTACAAGGAGCTAAGTCATTCGAACGACGTCGGCAGAAAGTCAAGGCTATCCATCCCACACGGGTCATAAGTCTAAGGTAATGCTAGCCTAACCTAGACTAAGGACATCATCCTTACGCTTAAGGATGCAAGCATACAACACATAGCATACAATATCATTTAACACATAAGCATGCAACTCTACTAAACTTGTTAACATGATACTATACCCGAAATATGGTCAATCGATCTTAACATGAGGTATCTAATCAAAATAAAGTAGGAAACTGGTACCCACCTCCAATTCACTCCAATCGACATGTTTTTACACAATTAAGCTCAATCTAATAGAAAGGAAGCCATAGCCTACCTTAAGGCCGACCGCGTGCGCTCCAAATCACTTTTCCGGAGGTTTTCCTTCCCGAATGACCTTTGAACGATGTCACTCTATCAAATATAGGATCACAACATTAGTACGGTCGTTTAGACACAAGAATCACAACAAACGGAGACGGGTCAACTTTGGAGTCAAAACGGGAATCGTGGGACCCGCATCGAACCGTTCGAATTTGACTACGTCAAGAGACCAAAAATAGTACCCCGAACTTGTGTTCCATTTAGGATTAAAACACAGCAAAAACCAACAAGCAAGAAAACCACACTTTAATCAACTTAAAAGAAAACAACAGCAGTCTAAACTCGGAATTAACCAGAATCAAAAGGTGCCCAGCACTCCTTGGATACTCCACGAAGAAGCCACAACAATTCCCAACACGTGGGACTTCGAATCACCCAAAACCGAGCTAAAATGAGAGAGATATGACCAAAACAAGAATGCCAAAAACAAGGGCTCGAAAAAGGGTACAACAGTCAGGTTAATCGTGAAATTACTTCGAACTACGTGAACCCAACAACTTCCGAACACTACAGCGAATCCACCAAAAATACGAAGCTCCCGCACTTCGAATAGCCTAATTTGGATGAGAGATGAGAGAGAGATGACGGTTTTAAGTTTGAAAAATGTTGTTGATGTTTCTGCATTTATAGCAGATTTTTCTGCAATTTTTCCCCAAAACCTAAAAACTCCGATAGGATGCTCCGAACTCGTTCGGAACCCCGTTCAAGTAAACGAGATATGCAACCATACCAAATTCGATATTTCAGACTCAATGGCGCAGTCAAAATTTCCATACGAGGTCATCTTGACAAAAAGTGGGTCCCACACCCTAATGTCATTTTAAATCAAAAACCACAAAAGGGCTCGAAAAATTATCAGAAATCTCGGGACACAAAAGAAGGGTCAATCTGGACCAAACTCGATATTCCGGAGCTAACCGCGCTGAAGGAATTTTCATCCAAGTGCGTTTACTCAGAATGTTGACTAAAGTCAAATTTAGGCTTAAACTTAAAGTTAAAACGCCTAATCGCACCGACTCACACTGAAAACCTCAGGAGTCATGCCGACCATGATACTAGCCTAAAATGACCCTTCCGAAGTTGATGGAATTTTCAGAATTGAATTCTAATGTCATCTTCTTGAATTTTTGATCGAAAATGATCATTCAAGGTTCATAAGCTCCAAAAACACTAAAACTCGAACAAAAGCCAACCGATCGACCAGGTGACCGAACTGTCAGAACGCTCTAAACGACACACAGAAGGCAAAACACATAAATGACCAGGAGGGTCATTACACTTAGATTCATTAACCCAACACAAGTAAAAGAAAATCTACTCAAAATACTTAATCTCATGTATGAATTCAACATTGGAAATTCATGATTGGCGTGAGGGTGAACAAACTCATCACTTTGAAAACTTACATTCCTCGAAAGAACTAAGTTCTTGGCGATTTCCCCGAAATCTTGAAGAACTTCTTGAAAACCTCCTCTTCTCTCCTTTTGAAGTTTGACCTAGTTTCATGAACACTTTAGACTTGAGTTAAAACTGATTTTACTCAGCTTTGACCCCTAATTGGGTGCACAAAATGTGTAGGCCTAGTGGGGTAAGGAAAAGACCAAAATATCCCTCCTTAATTCGGATAAATTTCCTTAACTAGGTAGGTTGTACTCAAATGGGAATATCTCCCTCATCCAAACTCGGTGGCATTGGAAAGAAGACTCAACGACCTTTGATTTGATGTCATGGGCCACCTAACTCATCATGTGCTAAAAAATTTGGTCGTTTGAAGTTGACCCAAAACTCACAATTTAAGAGTAACTTGAATAAATCTCAATTTAGCTATTTTCAATTAGTTCTTTCTAAATTTACCTCTTTCTAAGACTGAGGTGTTATAGGATGAGGATTTGGAAGAACAAGCTATTTTATAATCGTGGTTATACTTGTATATCTCTATTTTGCTAATGGGGGTTATTTGTTCATATTTTCGTACAATCAGACTGTCTAAAGGTACGGAGTTGGCATGAGAGCTTTAGGGGGAATAGTAATTTAAGTAACAGGATTAATAACAACCGAAGTAACAATTAGGGGGTTAGGTTATGATATGATGTGAGGATGGAATGACTTAGAGGTTGGAGTTGACAGAGGAAGAAGGTGGGTGACTTGTTGTGACATGTGTGAGTTCCAACAGTGTTGTTATATTTTCCTTCTCTTAATTATGTACATGATATTATATGGTGGATTCGGTTCGACTGATGATGCCTATCAGTACGTGTTGTTTGTACTGATAATATTCTTGTTATGTCACTTGGCTTAGTCTGGTTGCAGGATTCAACAAAGTTTCATACGTGAAGACGATGGTGATCTCCGACAACTTCTACATTCTTTTTCCTTACGGTAGGAGTTCTATCTTATTTCCTTTATACATTTCACTCTCTTAGTAGCTCTTGTACCTATTTAGACTAATTTCTTCAGAGGGTCTTTAGGGTAATTGTAAAAGAATGACTCATATATTCGAGTTTCATGTTATTAAAAAATATGAAATAGTTTTCTTAAGTTTATTTAAGTTTCGCATTATCCGTTTTTAAATTTGGGTGGTAAGGGTTCTCCTATATAGGTGTTAGAGTAGGTAACCGCACAACCAAGTGAATTGGGTCGTGACAATGTGTCAAAATATCAACAATGATAGATCAAGTACATAAAGTATTATGTGAGTACAAAAGAGATCATTATACATGCACTCAAAAAAAAATATAGTTGTGGCAACACCAGAACATTTGGATGCAATAAAAAAAGTTAGAGATGAGCTTCAACTAGATTTAAATAAAAAAAATAAAACACAATAGAATCATATTTCCCTAAATTGTCTTATATAAAGTTTTTACTTTTAATGAATTATTAATTTATAATATTAATGAGACCATATATTTATATAGGGGTCTTATGAAAATATATTATCTTATTATCTAATCGAAATTGATGGGGTTTTTTACGTTGGCCTAAGTAGGGACCAAAGAAAAATATTATCTTTGAGAGATTATTAATTTATCATGTATTAATTTAGTGAGATTTTATTGTAACGTAGTTAGTTTTTCCTTTATCTTAGTGTCTAGAGTGTGTTTTTGTGTATCAATACCAACATAATTTTGACTTTTACATCCATGGTGAGTTATCATGTTCCTCTTTAAGTACATTTTATATCTCAAAATTTTTACATTATGTTTTTAATAAAAAAAGAAATTGGTGCTTAAAAATGTAAAATAATGTGAAAATATTTAATATATAGAAACTTAAAATTGAGATAAAATATATATCTTTTTGTTGAAATTTGAGATAAAATATTACTTATTCAATATTTTTCTTATTTGAAGAACCATAATTTTATTAATTTCTGTGCGAGTACAATTTTATTTCTTTCTTTGATTCTTTTATCCTAAATATTCTCCATAATTCGAGGGATGTTAATAACATATTTCTCAAATGGGATGATTTGGACTGCTAAGAACATCGGACAATATCTTTGAGAAAGACAATATATTGTTCCTTGATCTCTTTATGCATATCTAGAAGTTCATAAAATTTTGAGATGACTATTCAAAAGAATATATAATTCTTTATATAGACGTGGCCTAGAATTTAAGATAATCTCTTAAAATCCTAACTGAAATTGAGTTCATCTCTGCTTACAATTTTTTGATGTCTACAACTCTATCAAACGTCCCTTAAGTGAGTGTTGGTTTGTAGTGTATTTTAAAAAAATTAGAAGCCCTTAAATAAATTTTGCAAGTATCCCTTCATTGAAGAAGTCGTATTACATTGATATTTCTCATTATTATTATTTTTGTATAAATATATTAATTATCCTTCTCACATTTTTTGGAAGAACTCCAAACTAAGACTGGGCATCGGAACGGGTTGTACCGGTACCGTTCCGGTACTATTCCGGTCCGTTCAGGTCCGGTAGTATTCGGGACGGGATGGGATACATTGAACCGGTACACGGAACGGAACGGTATCATGATTTGGTACCGGTATATCGGTACCGATTCATCCCGGTTCATTTTGGTTCCATTCCGGTCAGGTCCGATTCCGGTAAATCATTTTTAATTAAAATAAAAAATAATATTTTTTTCATTATTTACTTTTATTAGCATTTCTTTTTTATTTATTTAATTTTTTAAAATTACAAACTTAAGTTATATAACTTACAAGTTATAAGTATAACTTAATAACTTATAAACTTCAAAAGATTCAAATCTTTAAAACTTATAACATAACTACATAAGCTCAAAAACTTTTTAAAAAAAACTTTATTAAACTTAACTTACAAACTTATATACGTAAAAATTAAAAAAAATATCTTTAAAATAAACTTAAGTAAAATTATTATAAATTTTAAAACTTAAATACTATAAACTAATATAACTTAGAAAAATAAAAAAAACATTTGTATTTTCGTAATTCAAAATAACTCAAAAATAATAATTAGTTTTTGAAATAGCTATATGTGCCGTCCCGTTTATCCCATCCCGTTCCGTTCCGGTCCATTCCGGTCAGTCCCGGTTCTATCCCGATATATAGTGGGACGGGACGGAACCGAGCCTCCATCCCGATAGCTCCGGTCCGATTCATCCTGGTACCTGTCAACAACCCGGTCAAACCGTCCCGTTCCGATCCGGTACCGGTTCATTTCGGTTCGGTGGTCCCATTCCAGTTCGATGCCCAGCCTTACAGTCCAAACTATCATACGCATCACATGGTACACTAGGACAAAGCCTTGGGGAAATGAATCCACGAGTTTCACACAGGCCCCACCTACAAATTATCCCTCTGTTCCTAATTATTTGTCCACTTTTAATTTGACACACATATTAAAAAAAATTGACATAGTGAATTTACCATTTTACCCATATTAATTATGAAGTAGATGAAGTAAAAACTCAAGATTTTCAAGAAGTTCTACCTTTTTCAAAGTAATTAATTGAGGGTATAATTGTTAAAAAAAATTGTCCTTTTCTGATTTGTCAAAATGGACAAATAATTAGGGACAACTAAAAAAGAAAATATGAAGAAGTAATTAGGGACAGAGGGATATCAAAATTCAAACCAGATATTGAGGAGTTCTATTAAAATAGGAAAAAAAAATCTTAATTAGATATGTATTTTATTAAATTAATTCTATTATCAATATTTTAGAAATTTAAAATTTAATTACTATCAGTTTATATAGTTATTTAATATTAAAGATTGTACAATTTTTTTTGTAATATTTTTTTTAATTTGATAAAATAAACAAATAAATAAAACAAAACATTTATTTATATGAAATCAATTAATATGAAACAGTAGAAATAGTTCGTTGACTGTTGAATATGAGTTACTTGAACCGGCCATGTTATAAGTGAAGTGCATGGTAATAGATTAATACTAACTCAGTTTCATCAGTATTATCACAATAAAAAAAAAATTGCATTAAAACAAAGTGTTATTTTTGGAATTCAGAATAAAGTAGTTGTATATTTTTATGTTTCACTTTTTCGTATTTTCTTTATCTCATTTCATGTAAAGAAAAAATTTAACTTCGTTAGAAAAAGAATGTCACTTTAATATAATTAGAAAAGTTTTAACTTTAAATTTTTTCATTTATCTTTGATGGAGTGATTTATAATCATACAAAAATTTAAGAATTGATTTAGATCACAAGTTTTAAAATTTCTTTTTTTTCTTTGTTAAACATCATGTCAAATTAAATGGTGTCACATAAAATAAGATTGAGGGAATAAAATTTAATTTTCAAGAAGATTTATTTAATAGAGGTGATTTAGTAAATTATATATTATGATTATTATTACTAAATACTCTATTAGTTCCAATTTATGTTATGCCCTTCAAATTTCAAGATTCAAATTAGACTTTCGTAATTTTTTCATATATTTTATAAATATGTTGATTATTGTGACTTTTACTATTTTTTACATAGTGTTAAATATGTAAAATTTATTTCAAAAAACTTAGATTTCATGTCCGAATTCACAATCCAAATTAAATTGTTGGACTCTTAAAATCCAAATTGTGCCGCATAAATTGATAAAGAGATTAATTATTTTAACGAGTGTATCAAATCATTTTTTATTGAAAGAAGTATTTTATAGGGTAAATAAACATTACCAAAAATACTCTATCATACATCTTTTCTGAAAGGCCTAACTCATCGGTGACCCTCTAAAGTTGACACGAAATTTCACTTAGACATCTTAATTTGACGATGTTCATTTTAGACATCTCATGTAGTGTCACACTGTGTCATTTTGACATTTTTTGTTTACATGTTATGATGAGTGTATATCACACCTTGAGAAGCGTGTGAATTGATTTTTTGAATAATTTTTAATTATTATTTTCTTCTTCTTCTTCCCCATTTTCAATCACCATCAATTTTGGGGGGTGCGGAATTCATGGTAAGATATAATAATATCTATCATCATATTTTGTACATAATTGTTTTAGTCTAGATATTTCTTTTATATTATCTATGATAATTTCTAGATACCTCATATCTTGGGTTCTTTTATACATAT
>JAJOOO010022225.1:0-19889 GCA_029582685.1 Solanum piurae
TGTACTCTTTATTAGATAGCTCTGTACTAGTGACTTCCAGGTTCTGGGAGGGATCATGTATATATTTATTTTGGGTTGCTTCCGTCTTGTTGTCCTTGTTTAGTTATTATTTTCGCTAGTTTCTGCCCTTTCACTCATTGCTTGATGTTCTGGGTTACGGGTTGGCTTACCTACTGGTAGGGTATAGTAGGTGCCATCATGACTTGAGAAATCGGGTCGTGACAATTCCCTGGTTTTCCTTTAATTAAACTATTCTTAAGTTTCAAATTACCATTTACTGAGTAACCTAGTAACAAAATTTCCAAACTTATTGTGGCTAATGGTCTGTGTCTCTGTCCATTGATTGAGCTGTTTCAATTCCACTACATCAGCAATGAAATAGTTCAAGAAACTGATAAACTGAAACTTGCTAAAAGCAAAATAGAGACTCACCTGGTCATGAAAACTAGTAAATTTGTAGTAAAGACCATCCTTAATCCGCACACCCAGCTGATTACTTCGAGGAACTTTCATCCAAGTAAGGCCCACTATATCTTCCTTGTCAACTTCCACAGCCTTACCACCACCTTGTTTCTTCCATAATATACCTCCAGACTGAACCTTGAGCTGCCCTGTATTCTGCATTCTCAAAAATTATTTTTAAAAAAAAATATTATCATTAACATATATGCAAGACATGTATCTTGAAAATAAAATCTTTCTCCTTTGTGTGTATCTTAAAAATTCTTCTGTTTTGTCCTTTTCTTTTGTCCAAATGGGCTCAAAACAGATGGAAATATCCAATAAGGACACTTAATTAGAGTTAAAAACTAATAAAAGCACTAAACAAACAAAGCACAAAATTAGGGTTTAAATCACATTACAATAAAATCATCCATTCATAAGGCGGTTCAATCACGTCAAAGAAATTTTTCAATTCATACTGCTAGGGTTCAATCACGTTCAAGAAATTCATTAATTCATAGCTCTAGGTTCAATCACGTTCAAGAAATTCATCAATTCATAGTGCTAAGGTTCAATCACATTCAAGAAATTCATCAATTCATACTGCTAGGGTTCAGTCACGTTCAAGAAATTCATCAATTCATACTGCTAGGGTTCAATCACGTTCATCAGTTCATACTGCTAGAATTCAGTCACGTTCAAGAAATTCATCAATTCATACTGCTAGGGTTCAATCACGTTCAAGAAATTCATCAATTCATACTGCTAGGGTTCAATCACGTTCAAGAAATTCATCAATTCATACTGCTTGGGTTCAATCACGTTCAAGAAATTCATCAATTCATAGTGCTAAGGTTCAATGTTCAAGAAAATCATCAATTTTTATCAAGAATCCATCTAAAACAACGAGAACGGAAAGAGTTAGGATTTAAAAAGAAACTGTTACAACGATTTTAGTATAAATAAGATTTAGGGCTTTAAGCATGCACCTAAGAAAAAACATACGGAAGGCCATTTGAAAGTCGGAATCAAGTAACGAAGAGAACAAAAAGAAAACAAGAATCAAGAAGAGAGTAAGAACAACTTACGGTGCCTCCACGGCCGCCGAGAGAGATGTTGTTGAACTGATGACCGTCCGTCATTGCTCCGTATGTAAAAACACACTGCTGTGCCTGTAAGCGAGGAAATGGTTGTATACTTCACTTATATATAGTATAATATAATATAGATCAACTTCCTCCCGCGCGAAACATATTACGCGGTTTGGGACTTTTCGACCCGACCCGACTATTTGTAATGTGCACAATATTTTTATTTTCGAGATTATATTACTTGTTGTTGTAAATTTGTCATCGAATTTTTTTAAAAACGTTTTTAATCAAATTATTTGATCCACCTCTTTGTAACAATCAACCCTCTATTCTTAGCTCGTTCATATGAATAATTTTAGCTTGTGGAAATTATTATGTTCAAATCGTATGAATAATTTTAGCTTGTGGAAATTATTATGTTCAAATCGTATGAATAATTTTAGCTTGTGGAAATTATTATGTTCAAATCGTAGCATTTAAAAATTTGAATGAATTATCAATTTATACTAAATGGAATTTTGGTTTCACAATTTCTATCATTACTATTAACCATCTAAAAAAAGAGAGGTAATTTTAGGTTTAGCAAACATAAAAAGCATATTTGTATGTTATAACTATAGTTTGCATAATTACGCTCCATAACAAACATGGAGCATCAGATTTATATTAATAGTTTGCTATTTTATATAATTTTTCCAAAAAAAAACCATCCTAAATTAACCTCCTCTCAAGTGAATTCTGAGCAACGAGTAAATTTGCACCCAAGAATATCTTAATAAGCTAATACTATTATTCACTAATCTATTGAGTATATTTATATTCTCATAACAACGATGACTAAATGTAGCTCTCTATTACTTGCATCCTCTTAAACTACGTCTCGTTAATCATTTAGGGCAAATTATGTGATTTGCCGTCTAATGCGAAGATCATTTTTTCCTTCAGAAGAACAATTATATTTGCACTTCATGTTAAATAATTCTCTGAGTAACTCAAAATCCTCAAAGCTATAAAATACCGATAATATATTCAGTGTAATTTAATAAGACATGAAAAGAGACTCATATTTTACCCCTTTGTGAGGTAGAAGGATTGTTTCAAAATCCTCAAAGTAATTCTCTTTTGCTTCCAATAACCATACTACTACCATATAACATCTTTGGCAAGATTTATAACATATGATAAAATATTTCGAATGCCAAGGTTAGACATTTGTATTTGTAGTAGATAGAGCTCAGTGATTTCAAATTCTAGTTTTTATTCCCAAATGATGAATAATTTGGCTCACAGCCTTGCTCCAAAAGCTGGTAAAAAAAATCACCAGGAAGCAAAATAGGAATATCAAAACAGGACCAAGAGAGTAGTGTCAACTTCCATTACATCTTATATTAGCTCATATTCTTCCTGTTTTCCACTAATTTCTCTTGTCATCATAGATAGAGTATACCAAGAATCTGGAAACTGTCATCACTTCCATAAAGATAAAAATAATCATCATTACAGGTTTTTGATAAGAGCAATAAGTAAAACTTAGACATGTTCTACCTCTAAGCCAAAAAATAAGCACTGATCACTAAAATCCAGCATAAAATTCTCCTCTTTCTTTTATTCAATTTAGAGATTTTTTGTGTTCCCAACACATTGTGCAAGGAGCTAATTCACAAACTTCTCAGAAAACAAATTATACATGGGAAGAAGTTGGAAAATAAGTTAGTTGATGTGCTTATAATCTATTAAAGTCTTCAGTGAACATCCAAATGAAGTTGGACCAAAATGCTCATATATGATCCAAAGGGCTTGATCAAGATGTTCTGTGCTAGTTGAAAGTTGAAACTGCAGTACCTTTTCTTAACAAATGAAGTCTAATTTCAGAGCTTGCAGCCAGCATGCTACTCATAGATACAGGTGTTGTATCAACTCAGATCTTACAAAACAACGCTTTAGAAAATATCAAAATTGTTTTCGCTTGTTGGAAAAGAACTTGTCTCTCTTTGCCCAAACATACAGAAGGAAAATAAAAACTCCAGCAGACATAGAAACTGACGCCCAGGGAAATGGTGGGTCCTTGAAACAGACTAGCGATGCTTCCAGCTCTTGAGAAGCATGATAAACAAGAGAATGAATGGCATATATGTCATGATCTGATGCCCGCAGGTAATACAAAGCCATTTCAAAGTCAAAGTGTGAGAGTGCTGAAACTGCTTTGTCTAGCTTGTACTTGAACAAGTTCCACCTTTGCATGAACTCAGTAAGCTGATTATGCTTAAGAAGCTTTCTCTCCCCGCCATGTGCAGAAATGGATTCAAGAACTTCAAGAGCACTAGAAATACTGAAGTTCAGTGATGTCAACAATACATTTCTCCTAGCAGCATCCTTCTGCACAAATGACAACGAAGAAACCTCCGAAAACGGCCCAAATGGTGTTTGCCCGACACTCCATGTATAGTCTACTAGAGTACTGTTGTGTCTTGGGCTCCAGACTAAATGTGTTGGTGAGACTCCCCACATGCTCTGTAAGATGGAACCTACAATGGGCCTCTCTAATTCACGAGTCTGGGTAAACACATGACGCCCATTACAGCTATAATCACTCACAGTCTGTGTACTCTTTGTCCTGACTGCTATAACCATATCCTTAAAAGCCACAGACTGATGATAACGATCAAGCATCAGAATCGAACTGACATCCAAATCAAAAACATAAACCGGAAGTATCCTTCCACCAAAGTCCTCCTCAGGAACCTTAGCAAGCCGCCTAAACTCAGCAGCCGATTCAGACAATGTCTGGTGTAAACGCTTAGAGTCCAGGTATTCACTGACAATCAGTGTATAGTTATCAAACAGGTACCTAGAAGTATATGAGGTAGCTGCCCTTGAAATGGCAAACGAACAAATAGGGCACTCTGCTAAATTCACTTCATACTTCTTAAATCTCAAAGATTGATCTCCAAACAACAACCCATTCTCATTTACTTCATCCATAAAATTCCTCTCTATCAACTTCCAATCTAACCCAACGCTATCCTTATTATCCGAAGAAGCATATATGTGTATAAACTCAACAATCAAAGAATTCTCAAACGGGATAGGGATTCGCAAAGAGGGCACGAGAAGAACCTGATAAGCACTCCAAACCAGTGAGGCCAAATCCGAAAGCAGTGCCTTTTGGGACTTGGGTCGGCCGTGCAATGTAGCAAATGGATGAAACTCGCCACGAGGAAGTACACCATCGCCGGACAACGCCGGGCCATAATCAACCGGACCGGCCCCCAAATCAATCCACAAATACCGTTCTTTTCCGGTCCACACAGTGCCCAAACACTTGGTGAAAGCAGGGGATGGATCGCCAGGTGTATAGCTATAAGCATAGGGTTTCGATTGGGAGCCCAAATTGAGAATATATATGTAAATCCCACTAATGGGTTTCTCTTTTTCAAAATCTTGTTTGATAATTTCATCAACTATCGAGTGAGGGACAGAAGCAAGCACGGATCTGAAAGAGGAAGGTACAGAGGCGAGATGGGTCTTGAGGATTTCAGAGAGACGTGAAGACAGAGAGGAAGGAGAAAGAGTCACATCAAGATGATGTGAATGGGATATAGAGAGGTGATGAGATGGTTGAAAAGAGAAAGGGGTGATGACGTGGAACTGATCGGAAGAAATTGCCGATGTGAGAAATGAAGAAAGCTGAGATTTGGCAGAAGAAGAGAAGTTGCTACCAACAAGCTTGACAGTGATGGGGACGGAAACTTGTAGGGTGAGGAGAGAAGAAGGGATGGGTGGGTGATGTATGGAGGGTTGAGAGAGATGCTTCTTCAGAGAAGAAGGAAGAGAGAGGAATGAATCGTTTGTGGCTGTCGGGTCAACCCGGGATTGTTGGTTGAGGAAGGAGTCTAATCCCAGGATTGGGGCGGAGATGGTGGCGGTGATGAAGAGTTGAAGGAGGAGGAGGAGGAGAACGCCGGCGACGACGGTGGCCGGAGGCATTTCGGAGTTTTGGGAATCCGGGAGATAGGGTTTGGGGGTTTGGGCAAAATACGATGTTGGTTCAGTTGACGGAATTGGAAGTGAAGGACTGAGGGCACCAGCTGCGGAAGCTAGTCAATTACTTGATTATTATTTTTAATTTATTTTGGATGGGGAAAAACATAATCCCTTTGTAAAAATAGTCAAAAATAATTGTTCCGTCCGTCCAACAATAGTTACCCACTATACTATTTTGGATGTTCAATAATACTTGTTTACTTTATAAAATCAACGGAAAAAGGTCAAAACTACCCTTAAACTATCTGAAATAGCTTAAATATACCCTTAAACAATATTTCGGCTCAAAATTATCATTTTCGTCAATCTATTGGGCCACACCTACCCTTCTAGTTAACGGAAGTATCCATGTGTGTGTTAAATGCCACATGGACGCCACATGGATGCAACATGTGCATGCCAAATAGACCTCACATCCACATAGACGACTACAGAAAAGGGTCAAAACTATCCCTTAAACTATTCAAAATAGCTTAAATATACCCTTAAACTATATTTCGGCTAAAAAATGCCCTTCCCGTCTAATTATTAGACCACACTTGCCTTTCTGTTTAACAAAAACATCCATGTGTGTGCTAAAATACTACATGTGCACGCCAAACACACTCCCCACCTTCACATAGATCACTTATAGCCTTAATTTCACTCTTTTCTCCTCATTTCATCCCGAAAAGTATATATTTAACCAAAAAAAGAAAAAATATTTGCGGAAACTTGTATACGTAACTGAATGAAGTAGAGAAATTACCATTTGATGACCATTTCAAATACAATAAAATAAACGATCTAAGGTATAATATAAACACACTCATTTTAATTAATCAATTAATACTAATATTATTTTAATTTCTCTTCATAAGTTAATTTTGTTTAAACAAATCTTAGCAAGCTTTCTTGTTGATTCAACTCACGGCCATGGCGCAAAATAGAAGTTGTCGTAAGAGACCTAATATACTTATCACCGGAACTGCAGGCACAAGGAAAACAACTACGGCGGCCTCCCTGGCGGTGGTGACCGAGCTCCGCCACATCAACGTCGGCTATTTCACTAATGAGGAAAACTTGACGAACGACTGGATGACACCTTCAATTGCTACTACATCAACGAAGACCTACTAAGTCTTTATAGATTTCTTAATATATATTTTTTAATCAATTACCCTATTTTTGTTCAAGTTTTGAGCTTTTGTGGCCCCTAATCCAGAAGATGCTCTAAGTGATTGTTAAGAAAGTTTTAGATTTTGTGGAAAGTTAAAGAAACATTCGATATATAGATGATATAAGGATTTGATAGCAAAATTAATTTGAATTTTGTTTAAGTTATGATCTTCAAAGTACAACATATTATTATCGGAATAAAATGAAACTGAATTGAGTCAAGGTGTATTGTATATTCATATAGATATACCCAAATAAGAAAAGAATGAAATGAATGGGAAAAGAGTGAAATTAGGGCTTTAAGTTGTATGTGTGGAGGTGGGATGTGTTTGGCGTGCACATGTAGAGTCTGTGACATTTTAGCACAAACATGAATGTTTTTATTAAACAAAAGGGCAAGTATGGTCCAATAATTAGACGTGAAGGGTAGTTTAATGGTATATTTAAGCTATTTCGAATAGTTTAAAGATAGTTTTGACCATTTTCCGTAGTCGTTTATGTGGAGATGGGATATATTTGGCGTGCACATGTGGCATCTATGTGGTGTCCATGTGGCATTTAGCACACCCTAATACACTTCGTTAACTAGAATGATAGGTGTGGCCCAAACTCACAAAGTCTTTCATTTTTCATAAGCATGCAAACAAGAACCTCAACTTTGAACCAATTACATTCATTGAAATTCTCGCGGCTTTTAACACTCAGGTAATTGGTCTTCATCCTTCACATATGATATTATTTTCGATTTCTTTGGAGTACTAATTTATGAAATTATTTTCGATTTCTTTGGGAATCTTGATTTATTGGTTCGATTTCACAGCATCTGATTCTCTGAATGAAAACTTTAGGGATTTATTGTTCTTGAATTGTAATTTGTGGATTTAGGCGGTGAGGATGTCGACGCCGGCGAGGAAAAGATTGATGAGGGATTTTAAGCGGTTACAGCAGGATCCGCCTGCTGGCATCAGTGGTGCTCCTTATGACAACAATATAATGCTTTGGAATGCTGTTATATTCGGGTATGCATGCCTATGGATTAAATCATTGAATTCGGCTACGATTGCTCTTGTACTTCTTTCTTTTTGACTTATGTACTTCCGTTTCTTGTTTCTTTTTCTTGGAATGCAGTCCTGATGACACACCTTGGGATGGAGGTGAGGAAATTCTTCTCCATTTACAATCTTTTTAAAATCTAAGATACGAATAGAAGCATATTTTTGACTCTTGAGTCCATCATATAAAACCTGAATGCATAGTTACACACATCCTTGTACTTTATTTTGTGATTTCTGTGTTCTGCTTAAATGCTTAAATTGCACTTTGAGACACTTGTCTATGTGGATGAATATTTTGTGTTGATACAATCACTGCCACTTGAGTAATGCATATGCTTTCTGCTTTTCCAGTGAAGAAGGTTTCTAGGAATCTGTGTTTTGTGTTGCATGACCATTCTCCCACCATAATTAAGATTTGCTCTCTCTTTTTCATCCATGATTTTCCTCTTTCACTAAAATGGAGGATACGCAGGCATATCTTGTTTGTATGGGCAAGCACCCTCAGATTTATAGCATGCCCTTCCACCCAATTTTGACTAGTAAATTTCTGATTTGTATGCAGGTACGTTTAAGCTGACACTTCAATTTTCGGAGGATTACCCCAACAAGCCTCCAACGGTTCGATTTGTATCCAGGATGTTCCATCCGAATAGTAAGTAGCCTAAGTAACATTGCATTATCTTTCTCTCCCACTCTTCACGTAGTTCTAGTCCATAGAACAAGTAGAACTTTCAACTTTAAGCTTAGGTTGCTTGTTGCTTATTCAGTTTATCTTGTGGTGCCAAGACTAGTAGTATCGACAAGGAGTTATATCAACTCGGGGACCTTCTTAAATTAGTTATAGTGTTAGTATTGTGTCTCACATTGCGTGAACTGAGAAGGAAGCCAGCTTCCTAGTTTTTTTAATATCCCACATAGGTCACACATTCTGCATCACCTGTCAATCCCCATTTTGAAATTCCTAGTAGCGCACTCTCTCCCTCTGTATCATCCTATGTTGCCCTTCACCAATAGGCCATTTGTATATCTGTGAAGAAATTCCTCAATCTTCTATTATTCCTAATCCTTTATTGCTAGTCTAAATTCTGTGCCATGTAGTCTGTCACCATGCCAACACTTGTGGAACTATTTTGCTCAGAGTTACACCACAGTGCCAGTCTATCTGAGACCTAATTCTCATGCCTATATAATAATAAAGAAAGTAAACAAAGTGCCTTTCCCCTTCATTTATCTCTTAAACATATCGACGCCTATTCCCTCCAGTTTCTATTGAACTCTTATCATTGTCTTCACAGAGCATTATCCTCCTTGGAAAATCTTAATACCCAACAATACCGAACAGTGGACATATGTTATGTGGTTATATCAGATAACGAATTTAGTAGTTTATTCCCCTTTCCCTTTAAAGACATATCAACTCTTACATCCACTCAACCATTACAGAGGTCGTCCCAAATCCTTATCCTTGAATTTACCCTGATTGGTAATCCCATATATCTGTGATTGGTAATTTCATTGTTTCAGTTCTAATGAGTCTTTTGATGTGACACTTTCTTCAATGATTATGATATTTTGGTGATGGAAATGTTACAAGAACGTTAGTAATTACCATTGCATACATAATCCTCTGTTTCTTGAAGTTATTTGTTTGAGTATTTGTTTCTTGGGAGTTGTTTAATAATAGAGAATTATCCATATTCTGGTAGCTGCTTGGGTTGTGTGTTATTGAATATGCTCTGTGATTCACGTGAATGTAAAGTTGTGTATGTGTTAAGACCTACAGCTTAGTATTTCTTCCATCTTATACTAGATTAGGCCGGGTACTTTATTGATTTTTAGTTTTTTTTTTTGCACTGAATAAATTGGTCTCAAGATTTGATCTTGCCATTTTACATGCATAATGCAGTCCAAAGTATGTGAAATATAAAAAGCAATGGCCCATTGCACTTCTTGTACTCTCACCCTATGACTACATATTCTCTCTCTTTTTAAATACATCTAAGCACATACTTTTTTTGATAAGCAGTAACCTCTAAGCTTATACATTTTTCAAAGCATCAATTTAGTGGAGAAACTTATCAAAAATAAAATAAAATAGTGGAGATATCAATATAGGGAGCAAAATGCCTTGTAACAAGATGAAATAAATTCGGATAAAGAACAGTGGAAGTACATGGGAACTTTTAGCTGAAATTTTAGCAGATGTACTTGTGCCACACCCACGATACTCTTATTCCTCAAATATCCTAGTTTTGCCGCACCTATTTTTTTTGTATTTTATTTACAGCTGGCAGTCCAAGCAATTGGAGCTCAGCACCTGCGCAATTGGAGCATTGTATCATTTTATGTTTAATTATTGGCTTATTGAGAGAATTGATCTAATGTGTGTGTATCAATTAGATTTATGCTCTGTTTATTTTTCATTTGTGCCTTTGTTCAGAAGTTAATTCAAGATCGCCCTCATCATTCGAAATGGATACTTCTTGCCTTCTATATTAGCCTCGATTCAACTTTACACATAAAAAGGCTTGAATTCTACTTTGTGGCCCTTGTCATGCGAAGTATAAATTTGAGTAATTTTTAGTTTTGCTGATTTCTCATATCACTGTTTATCTATCTATTGGTCAGTTTATGCCGATGGAAGTATTTGCTTAGACATACTGCAAAATCAGTGGAGTCCTATATACGATGTTGCTGCTATACTCACTTCAATCCAGGTATGTTGATATTGTTATTAAATGCATCATTGTGCCTTGTGCTTTGCAGAATTTTAAAGAAATGTAACATGCAAAGTTTATTTCTTGGTGTATGTTTTTTTTATTATAAGCCCCTTTCTTTTTTTACTGCCTTGTCTAGCTTTGTAGCTTTGTGTCCTGTATTTCATATAATGCACTAATAGTTTACCACTAGTAAGACATGATATCTGTGTGGTCAAGTAGCTCATTGTCCTGTACTCCTGTTGCTGTTAGTGGACACTTATTGAGTTATGCTTCCCTTTGCATTTCTCTGTTTGAACATGGATAGCGTACACCGATGAGAACAGGAAATCTGTAATTTTGGATAAGTTGGGAATGGAGACTTCATTATTTGATTCAGTGAGATGATAAAATATTTTCGTAGATGCACATACTGTGTTTGATATCATTTTTTACGAGTGGTAAATTAACTAATTTAACAAATGAATAAAGTAACTAAACAAAGAACTATCCGACCTGTTGCTCTAAAGCAAACAGTTCAGGTCCTTGGTTCTTAAAACATTGAATATGTCTCTACTTGCTGGAGAGGCAAGTTTTTTTCTGTTTTGTTAAATTTATTTGGTTCAAGCAGTTCTTACTTTAACTTCGATATCGTTCTGTCAATTTCACATTATGTTTCATCTAGGCGCTAACTTGGGAGTTTAAAACATCTTCTGTCACCGCCATCTTTGTATTGTGTTTCCATAGAAGTCCAGTTCAATTTTTTGGTCGGTAGAGTTTGCTACAGCATCTGAATCATATCATTTTTTTAATCAAGTAATTGAATTCTGGTCCTGTCTGGTGTGAGACTGGAGTCAAGTCAATTCATAAATGAAACTGAACTGAGAACGCATTAACTTTAGCATCCCCTAATTTTTGACTTTCTTGAAATGCAGTCTTTGCTCTGTGATCCAAACCCAAACTCGCCTGCTAATTCAGAAGCAGCTCGCATGTTTAGTGAGAACAAGCGTGAGTACAACAGGAAGGTGCGTGAGATTGTTGAGCAGAGCTGGACGGCTGACTGACATCTTTCTGGCTGAATCTGTTATGGGAGATTTTTCTGGTAGGGTTGCCAGGTCAAAGCTGCAATGTTCTCCATGCTGTTGCTACATTAATAATAAATGTAGCATGAAATTGTCCTTTTATGTGCTGTTTAGAAACTCTGATTGTCTTTATCTTCATGTTCTGTTACTCTGATACAGTGTACATATTGACCACTTTGTATTTTAATTGTATGAAACTTTTTTCTGTTGGTCATCATGAGACCTCCAATGGAAAATGGATAAATATCTGATATTTTTGTTTAGCAATGTTAATTGTGCATTATCATTCATTCGACTCAACAAAATAAATTCTTAGTAGAAGTGGGCTTTCAAACAGCAACTAATGAGGAGATAGAGAAGTCAAAAATCTTGTGCCTGTCTGAGTTTCAATTTCAGGTTAGGAGACGTGTTGAAAAAAAGGTAGTGGAGAATCACTTAATATTGGATCTGAAGTGACACTCACAATATGGAACTTTTGTCGGATGATTAATGTTGCAAGAACCAGTTTTGATTTTACAATATGTCAAAAAGTATCATGAAGAGACATACCAGTGTTTGCCTTTTCGAGCTTCTGAATTTCTATGCTCTTATATTACTTGATTCCTAATCATGATCTTTCCTATAGAGTTTTACAGGCGTGCCTCACTGCTTGTGTGGTTGACTAATCTGTTTCTACTGTATTGCTTACTAATGATGAGCCAGAGTTTGAGGTATTGCCTTTAGCTTAAGTAATCTATGCTATCCCAATGAGATATTTTATTCTCTATTGTCTTCTTTTTGCAATTCCTATTCAATGATTTTATTTTACATGTTTAAAAAAATCTTCATGTTAGCTAGCAATTGTGTGTTTCTTTTTTTCAAGTTTAGGACAAGTGGATGATATGGTTCCTCCTTGTTGGACGTTATTGTTATTATTATTAATTGCTGTCTGTTAGCTTGGCTGTCAATTTCATGTGACTGAAAATCCTATATTACTAGAGAGTAGCTTTTATCTCGTATAGAATAAAGTCAGTGAAGGGTAACATTCTCGTGAAGTAGGCTTTTTTCCCGTTAGAAGATAAGTGCCGTCACTCCACTTGTTTTGCTTTAAGTTTGGAAATTAACAAACTGTTGGTGGCACGTACTCCTTGCAATTTGTAAATTCAACACGCTGCTCCATTCCTCTACACGTCAGCCATAACTTAACGAGTGACTCGACATAATATCTCCCGGGGGTTCGTGCAACACAGTGATTGATAGACAATTATGAAATTTTACATTTAAATTCCACTAACAACAAAATATCAGGTGATTTTTTCTCATCTGTTAAATTTGGGTGGAGTATTATATTTGATGGAGTATTTGTGTTGGTGAGAAATAATAGGTTATGATGTATTGTTGTTTAATTAAAGATGGAAGAATCATTTACCATATGTTTAAGTTAAAAGAGTTTGAAGTGATCATCTAATGTTTATGTTTGTTGATGATGAGCACATGGGTGTTGAAGGGCCCTCCATCCCTATAGGTAAGTTGAGGAATAATGAGATGGACTCATTTTTTGTTTGGTGTACCTAATGAAGAAACCAAAGGGGACCGCAGCTTTAAATCATTACAAAGTGATTATTAATGGACTGGGATGCTCTTGTCTTTCTATTTTATTAAAAAATTGGAGGCTTCTTCTCTACATCCCTCTCATCGTATCTCCAATTAAACGATGCTTCTTCTCTAGGCGCAACACTTGCCCACTAAAATATCCTTTTTATAATATTGATTTGTCTTTTTTTGTGTGTGACATATCTGTCTAGATTTAGATATATATAT
The DNA here is from genome assembly GCA_029582685.1 of Solanum piurae. Lineage (NCBI taxonomy): Eukaryota > Viridiplantae > Streptophyta > Magnoliopsida > Solanales > Solanaceae > Solanum > Solanum piurae. The sequence goes on from JAJOOO010022225.1 coordinate 13,371, forward strand.
GAAATATCAACAGTACCTCATCTTGTATATATTTATATTTATGAGATCAATGTGAGTGTCACTTCAGATCCAGTTGGAGCTTCTGTTCTTGCTTCAGCACTTAAGGTGAATGAGCTTAGAAGAGTTGCAGATATGGGAAGACTCCATTGGCTCAAAGGGTGCAGAGGAGCTGTCCAAAATGATAGAAGTTAACTCAACATTGAGGCTACTCACCATTTCGATTCCAAGTCTATTCCTGCCACGCCTTTGATTTCAGCTGTTCTTGCGAGGAACAGGTCAATGGAAGTGCATATTTGGAATGGAGAGAACAATGAGAAAACTTCAAAGGTGGTTGAGTTTGTACCTGAAAACAGCACCCTTCGGATATATCGCCTTAATGTCTCGGGTGCTTGTAGAGTTGCTTGTGCTTTAGGGATGAATTCGACTCGATCTGACAGGAGTATGGTTGAAGTCCCGATGGGCAAAGGAATTCTGATGGGTTTTGGAACAGAATAGGACCCTCAAAGAGATAAATTTGTCAAACACTTGTTTGAAAGACAAAAGGAGTTGTTTATGTTGCAGCTGGCCTTTTCAAGAACCACAGGTTGCAGAAGCTGTATCTTAAAGGAAATTGGTTTGGAGGTGTTGGTGTAGAACATTTACTTTGCCCTTTGAGCCGGTTTTCTGCGCTGCAATATCCAGCAAATATCACTCTCAAATCACTTACTTTTGGAGGAAAAAGAAACAAAATTGGTAGGGATGGGCTTGCAGCAATCCTGCAGATGTTGACAAGTAACGAAAGCCTTACCAACTTCGGAATATATAATCATGGAGAGTTTAAAACCGGATGACATAATCAGAACTTTTAGGAGTTTGGAGAAGAATGCTACATTAAGATGCATATCTTTACAAGGTTGTAAAGGGGTGGATGGTGAAGCAGTCCTCCAAACTATCATAGATATTTTACAGGTAAATCCTTGGATTGAAGACATTGATATTTCAAGAACTCCATTGCCCAATGCAGGGAAAACAGAAGTGATATATCAAAGATTGGGTCAGAACGACAAGGCCGAACCAGAGATTGATTTGCTCAAAGACATGCCAATGACAGAGCCAAAGAGCTGTAGGGTCTTCCTCTGTGGGCAAGAATATGCTGGTGATCCACTTAAACAAAGTTAGTTTATCTACATCACTGATTAGCTACATTGATTGATTTGGTATGTTCTTTTTTTTACTGCAGGAAAAACTACACTAAGCAATTCTATATATCAACACTTTTCTTCTCCGAAATTGCCGTATATTGATCAAGTGAGAACTCTTGTAAACCCAATTGAGCTAGCTGTTCGACCTATAGGCATGAAGATAAAAACTTTCAAAGATGAAGATACAAAGATCTCAATTTGGAATTTTGCAGGGCAGCAAGAATTTTATGCCCTCCATGATCTAATGTTTCCAGGACATGGACGTGCCTCCATTTTCCTGATCATCTCCAGTTTGTTCAGGAAACCAAATAACCGGGAACAGAAAACCCCCGATGAAGTTGAAGAAGATCTGCAGTACTGGTTGAGGTTCATTGTTTCAAATTCAAAAAGAGCTCTTCAGCAGTGCATGCTCTCAAATGTAACTGTGGTCTTACACACTATGACAAAATCAATCAATTATCACAGAACCTACAGCTTATTGTAGACTCAATCCGAAGGCTACGAGACAAATTTCAAGGCTTTGTTGAATTCTACCCAACTGTATTTACAGTTGATGCAATATCTTCTGCATCAGTAAGTAAGATTGCCCATCACTTCCAAAAGACAAGCAAGACGGTTCTCCAAAGGGTTCCTAGAGTGTATGAGCTTTGCAACGATCTCATGCAAATTCTGTCAGACTGGAGATTGGAAAACCATAATACGCCAGCAATAAAGTGGAAGGAGTTTGGTGATCTATGCCAAGTCAAGGCTCCATTGCTCAGGGTTCGTTCTAGACTCGATAATAAAGAGAAGGTGGAAACGAGGAGAAGGGCTGTTGCTACGTGCCTTCATCACATTGACGAGGTGATCTATTTTGATGAACTAGGTTTCCTAATCCTAGATTGTGAATGGTTTTGTGGTGAAGTACTTGGTCAGCTTTTGAGATTAGATGTCAAAAAGCAGACTTCAGCTGGGGATGGATTCATAAGTAGAAAAGAGCTGGAAAAAGTTCTGAGAAGCAGTCTTTGATAGCCAGATTCCAGGGATGGGCTCAAGAGTTTTTGAGAACTTGGATGCAAGTGATCTTGTGAGAATGATGCTGAAACTTGAATTATGCTATGAACAAGATCCTTCGGATACCAATTCTCTAATGTTGATACCCAGCTTTCTTGAAGAAGGTAAGGGTAAACAGCCAAAGTGGCAGATAAACTCAAGTGAATGCATTTATGCAGGAAGGCACCTTCAGTGTGATGATTCAAACCACATGTTTCTAACACCGGGATTCTTTCCCCGCTTACAGGCAAGACCTTTTAGTTTTATGATTTATTCTATATTGCAGAATCATATGACTGTGCTAATGAAACAACATCCGTTTTGTTTTTATTTATTTATTTCATAATCTCGGATAAGAATATAGTTCACTATGTTTGTTTAGGTACATTTGCACAACAAAGTAATGGGGTTGAAATATCAATATGGAGCGACATACAGCCTTGAAAAGTACGTCATTGCACTGAGCATCAATGGAATCTATGTCCGCGTAGAACTTTGGTGTCAATTAGGCCATTATGTTGATGTGCTTGCCTGTTCCACAAAGCACCTGACAGAAACTCTAAGGCTATTCCAGCATCTTATAATACCAGCAATCCAGAGCCTTTGCCATGGGGGCACACTGACTGAAAACATTATTTGACCAGAATGTGTAAGAAATTTAATACCACCAAGGTACAGGAGAAACCAAATTCTGTCTCAACATTTGCTAGAATAGCCAAGGGTGTTGAAGAAGTCTTGCAGAAACTTACAATTATACAGCAAGAACTTGGGGATATAAAGCAAGAAATCCAAGGCCTCAGCTACTACGAATACAGGCTTCTCATCGAGCTAAACCGCAAAGTGAACTATCTTGTGAACTAGAATGTCCAAGTTGAAGAAAGAAAAGTGCCAAACATGTTCTACTTTGTAAGGACAGAGAACTACTCGAGGAGACTGATCACCACCATGATTTCAGGAATCAGTGCTCTCCGGCTGCACATGTTATGCGAGTATCGGGGAGAAATGAATGTGGTTGAAGATCAGATAGGCTGTGAATTAATGAAGGTTGATAGCAGGGCAGTAAAATGCCTGGCTCCGTACATGACGAAGTTCATGAAATTGGTGACATTTGTTCTCAAGATTGGAGCTCATTTAGCAGCAGGCATGGGAGAAATGAATCTACTCAAATCTCCCACTGCATATAGTGCAGCAGGGGTTGCTGCTGCTGGTGTTGTTGGGGTTGCAGCAGCAGGACGCGTGGAGAGAAATAGGGGATCAAGGGACATCCAACAAGATCTTAAGGCAGCACAGCAACGGGTTGTTGATTTTTTGAGAGATCAAAGGTGCTCTGGTGGAAGAGATATTGCTGGTGGCCAGATTGCATGTGTCTGTAGGAGGCATATACACATGAACAAGATAAACAATTGAAGTCCCTCTTTGAAGTTTAGCTTCTGCCATAGAGGTCAAATAAGAGAATAACAGAGGCAAAGGTTGAGAGATGAAGCTGGAGTGTGCACGTAGATTGGCTGCTATGGTAGTTCAACATGTTGTCACAGATAGGATCATTTATTTGTATGTTAATTATGGATATGCCATGTTGCTATCTTGATGAAAGTTCGAAAATGTCATGGGTGTTTCAGCCTGAGAATCTTTCCACCCATTCTAGCTGCCTCTACATACACTAAGGAGTTCAGGATAGTTGGTCCTGTAGTATATATATTTCCCTCTTTGATGTTGATGCCAATGTCATTCTTAAATTGGCTTGCCGAACGGTAATAGCTTGGTAGTTTTGATGTAAAATGGCTCCCTGATCCCTTTTGGGAGAAATGTTCATCCTTGGCTTGTTCAAGTTGATGTTAATGGTTATGCCAGAGTTGACATAACTTTAATCTTCTTTGGATGGTATGCACCTAACTACGTGATTACTTCGAATTTACTCATTTAATTAATCAAAAATTGCTTTGGGTCATGGGATCAAATTTCAGGGTTAACAATTCTAAGATATGCTCTTCTCGAGAATGGCATTTACAAAAAGTTTCCGTCTACTGTAATATGATTATTAATATCATCTTCGTGATGTTTACCGCCTTGTATTTAAATTTACTGTTCATGATCCATAATTGCCTGCCAGGTATCATAATTGTTAACTAAAATCAGGCGATAAAAATATTAATTTTAGCAATGTATTAGCTTAAACGATTGTTTGATGTAATTCTTTTCAAATTCAACCGCACACCATCGGACAACATGAACTTTTAGAAATTTACAATAATACTTTATTTCATTTATATAAATGGTGAACCTAATTTTCACACACACTGGATAAAATATTTCTGATTTTCACAATATAATTTCATAAATTGTAATTCATGTGAGTTCTAATACTCAATCCATATAAATCTGTTAAAAACACAAATTTATACATATCATAAATATATAAATAAAGTAAATAATCAGCAAGTAGAAAACCTTTAGTAAAATAAAATTTAAGAACAAGGCCTCAGAGATCTTGGTGGATAAGGAATCATCAGATGGAAATTAAATAAATTCCCATCAAGAGTAGCAAATATTTAATTACATCACTGGCCCTTTATTTTCAAAATCTCAATTCCAAATCGGCAAACAAAAACAAGAAAAAACACATGAAAATTAAACAAAGAGAAAAATAAAAAATGAAAAATTAAACAAGGATTATGATGTGAAGTCAGAAGTAGCTGGTTGTAGTAATCACAGATCAACATCAGTGGGAATCCGAATGATTTCTTCATCATCCTTGCACACCATAACTCAATAAAACAAATTATTTGAAGAAAAATGTATCTAACTTGTCACCATAAAACCCTAAAAAACAAGACCGATTCGAAGCAATAGATATATATGCTTTGCTTCCATATTGCCTAATGCTATCCATGTTCTTACGATCAAGGAATTGCAATACTAGGCGTATTGTGATTTAAGAAAAAAAAAACAAAAAACAAAAATCAATAAACATCAATGAGAAAGAACACAGGAGAACTGAAAGAATAAAGCTTTGTTGTTGCGGCAGAGAAGGGAAGAGAATAGCAGAGTTATGTTTGAAGATTGGATTTTCAGCTGTATTAATAGGAAGCAAGAAACTCTAGGGTTTTATGTCAGTGTGATGGTTTAATGGGCTCGATTGTCATGGCCCATTAAAGGACATTGGGCTGACGATCCCTACTCTAGTAACAGGTATATATGGCCGCCCAATAATGGTCAGGTTTGTATTTATTTTACTTTTTCTTATACAACTTTTATATACAAAGATACAAATTGATAAAGAGACAAATGTTGTTCATCGATGGGTAATATAACGAAGGGAAAATTACGTGGTTAAGCAAACGTATACTACTTAATTAGTCATAATAGCTATAATTTGCTATAATTACCACTTGCTACTAACGTTAACCATTAATTATGTGGGCTGACATCGAGTTTGTATAATTAGTTATGTTTGTATAATTCGCCACATTTGTATAATTCGCAACTAACAATTCTTCGTTTGATTTGTATTTGTATACAATGATTTGTATTTGTATATGATGATGATTTTCTTTGGTTTTTCAGTTTTATCATCATATACATTCAATCTTTTTGTGTATAACTTTTTAAAGTTTGTATAATGTAGTTTTCAAATTTTGTATAATATAATTTGTATAGTATAATTTGTATAACTGTTTAAAGTTCATAGGTTCATGTTTGTATCAATTAGTTATTTTGAGTTTTATTTTATTTGTATAATTTCAGCCTTTATATTACTCAATTATACAAAAACACACAAATTATACAAACATACCCCCGAATTATACAAACGAGATGCTAATTAAACAAATTATTGCCCTCACCCAATCTCGCTCTCATTTCTCCTCCCTCTCCCAATCTCACTCGCCAAGTATACAAATACATATCAGTTACATATATACAATTATCTAACTGATATACATATGCAATTCACCTCTCTCCCATTCTCTTCCCTCTCTTGCTCGCCTCTCTCATCCCTCTCCCAATCTCGCTCGCCACTCTCCTTTCTATAACACGTAACTACGAATCATAATTAAGCTATTTTTGAGTGGCTATATGTGAAAGTTCCCCTATAATCAATTATTCTTACATGATTGGGCTCACATAGCCTAGTTTGGCCTCAAACTTTATCCCTTATATATTAAAGGGAAAATTGTATATAATAGCAAACTATTAATTCAAATTAAATGCTATAAATATAGTTTGATTTAATTGTACCCCATAGCAAACTGTTGTTATTTCACCTCTCTCCTGGTGAATCTCGCTCGCCACTCTCGTTCTCTCCCTC
>JAJOOO010022226.1:0-19669 GCA_029582685.1 Solanum piurae
TTTAAATCAGCATTAAACTTGCATCAACACCACCACCAGAAAGCACTAGAACTGCACCAAAAACAGCAACAGAAAATCACCGTAACAACAGCAAAACATCTCCAAAACTGCACGAGAAAAGCTCCAAAAGTGTACCAATTGTTGAAACATGGAGGACTATTAGTGCTCCATGTTAAAACACAAGGACTACTTTGATCCTTTACTCAAACATAAAGGACAATTTTGATCCTTTACTCAGGCCAAAATTGAAATGAATAAGTGGCTATAATTGAAATAAAATTTGAATTGAGAGAGCTAGAATTGAAATGAATTAGAATAGAATAGGCTAAAGTTTAAATGATTTGGAGGAAGATTTAAGTAAATGTTATTCGATTGATAAAATTACGGTAAAATACTTTCATATAAACTAAACAAACCTAAATATTAAAGACATTTAAATAAATAAGTAAAATAATTATTTCGAGTTTAACTATCGATAAATATAATAATAATAATAATAATAATAATAATAATTACAATAATTTTTGTAAATTATGAATACTAAAATATATAATTATTTAGACAAAATTGATTAAACTTTTAAACACGTAATAAAAGAAAATATGTTTTTAAATACGTATTTAATCGAATGGAAATTCCGAAAGGATTGTATCTTTGTGGTGTGATTGTAATTGGGTTTATATTTAATTTAGTCGATAGGGTTTAAACTTGAATGGTCTCGCTAACCTCTTTGCTTTCTCTTTATTTGCATGAACACTTTCAAAGTTAATTGGAGTCCTCATAAAAGACTCTCATCGTGTGAGGAGTCTCATTTTGGGACTCACCATCGTCACTTGATTTGAAAGTGTGCATCCTCTCTTCCACTTGTGTCTCCCGCTTCTCAAAAGCTCATTCAAATAGACATGGCAAAATAGCAAGGAAATCTGAAAATTTACTCCTCTCTATTCTAGTTGTTTATAATTTATGCTTGCTTTTAAGTCATTTTTTTTTGTGAATTTGTATTTTTGTGACACCTTTTGTTCTTTGGTTGATTTTTGGGCATTAACTATTTTAGTCATCAACGTATTAGTTTGGTATAGCTTTTTATAAAATTTTGTTTCATTTACCAACCCTTTTTTTAAAAAATAACTAAAAATAAAACAAAAGTAAATTGTACCAGTGTTGTTGTTTAAGTTGTCTAAGTTGTGTTTAAGAATTAGCTAAAACTTTTCACCAAAAGCTTTTGATAAAAAAAAAATGTAAAAGAGTTGTCTCAAGTTTAATATGAGCTATTGATTTCAAGTTTTAAGCAAATGTTTTCCAACTTGGTTATTCCATTCCTAAATTTTTTAGCACTCATTTCTTTAAAAATTAATTAAAGTTTGACTGGTAATCGTGTTTAACGAATCTTAAAGGATGCTTAACTCCTTCCCTTTAGGATAGCTAGAACCCTTACCTAGAATCACATAAGTTAGTAGACCTTTAATATAGAGTTAATTTAGCATAAATTTAATAAAATAGGTATCCTAATTCACCTTTAACATAATTAGGTGGCGACTCTTTAAAATAGCGTTAAAATTTACCAATATGTTATACACCGTTTTGACCTCAAGTTAAAATGGGGTATAACAAGTATTCCCAAATCTAACACTTTTACATTTAAAAGAGAGAAACGTCGATTTCTAAATTGAGTTATGAGTTCATAAATGTTTTCAGAGTACTACCTCTTTTAAGAGGATCTTTTGAGTAATTACCTCAAGTTGAGAAAGTGATGTAATTCTCACTACCAATGAGAACACAAATGCGGAAACAAAAAGAAAGATAGAAGAAGAGATACAAGAGAAGGAACAATTGGCAGTTAAAGGATGTATTAAATCCTAAAACCTCCAATTACAATCCCTAAACAAGCACCTAATCAAGATAAATAGATAAACACAAGAAAAGGAAATCAAAAGCAACCTAAAGGTATATTAAACCTAAAGACCTCAATCGATTAATACGAATCAAGCACCGAATCTCTTACGAAGACCTCAAGGAAATTGAATCTCCAAGCAACCCGTTTCTAAACAAAGTTTAACAAAAGCTTTACTAAGCTCTCAAGTCTCTTAAAGGAGATCCACTTCATCAATCAGTCATTTTCATAATAATCTACCCTAAAATGAACCCAAACTAGCTATTTATAGTTTTAGGCACTTATTACATAAAGAGGCCCAAAAATGGCCCGAAATAGATAATGGGTGAGCTAAGTCGGGCTCGCCTAGTGGACTCGGCGTGTTGCCGATTAGTTCGGCGATGGAACCTTCTCCCTTGGCAGCTTATTGTAACTTTTGACGGTCTGGTGTCATCTCCCAAGCCCTTTCGGCGAGTCGTCAACTAGGTCAGCAATGGGACTCTCCATTGGAAGCTCCTTGCAACTTTCAGCGGGCTGGGGGTCATCGCCCAAGCCATTGGGCGAGGCGCCTAATGGTTTTTGCTGCTCGCCTAAAGTAGCAGCTTCAATCTTCTTCTCTGCACTTCCCCAAGCGATCTTCCATGCATGGGAACCTCTCCTTGCCATCAATACAAGCTCAAGAACCTCCATCCTTGTGAGCAATCCTTCAATACTTTGAAGTTCCTAAACTTGGTTGTGAGTGAATGACCTTGAGCCAATCTGAATTGCATCATTCTCCCTGTCTTGAAAAGGATTCGCCCTCGAATCCAAACCTTGCAAAACCATAGGGAGCAAATAATAACAAGATCCTCATGGCATGAGGGTTAGCGTTAGCAATAACTATTCCATTACCATGCCAAGGATGCACAAAATTAACATATAACCAAGCATCAAAATGATCAACAAAGGGTTTGTAACCCATCAAAACAAGAGATAATTGGCTACTTAAGAAACTTTGACAAAATGGTAGAGCGAAGGAACCAATACACTTAAGCAATCAAACATGTAAACCCTCATTGGTTCCAGATTCCAACAAGCACAATTCCTCTTTGTTAAGTAGTACATGAACATTCTCATACCTAAGTGCAAAGGCATAAACAATGCTAACCCAAATTAAGACTCCATCCAATGCACTAACTAACTTCAAGAATGTAATTATTCCCAATTCATGAACGGGGTCAAGTACAAAAGAATCCATACACAAATTGGTGAACATACCTCATTCAAGCACATAGGATCAAGTAATAACACCAAGTAAGAATCATATGAATGAAAGAAAGTGTTACTACCATACTCATCACAATTTAAACCAACACCGGGGTCAATTAGGAAGGGATTACATAGCATCGAGTCAAGGAGACCACTATTATCATAAAATATACTACCCTCAGAAGCATGAGTATCATCATATGCAAATAGATAATAGAGAAAGGTGTCATGCACCCTAGGGTCATCTAAGGTGTTCCTATGTGCAAGATCACAACTAGGTTCAAGGATCCTAGCACTCATTACATCACAAGAAGGAACACACAAAGACATCATGGTGAATTTAAGATAAACTTCACCTTCTTTTGACAAATAACTCCTACCCTCCTAAGATGCACAATCAACAAGATCATACTCAAAGCAAGAGTAAAGAAATGGGTTTAGGAAACTACTCTTCCCCATACACAATGTAGGCTCCTCAAGTGGATTGTAAACCCTCAAGAAGGACTTTCCATCATAGGGAAATGTGTCAACAAATTCATCCAAATGATGCTTGTCATCTTGACCAAGCATCACTACACAAGTGCCACAATTCAACTCATTACTGGGGTCAAATGGAAAGGAAATCCATGAATATTTATTGTACACCCCCTTTTGTCCAATTGGCACTCTTATCTTCTAAAGACATACTCCACTCAAAAGCGTGAGCATCATCATATGTAAATAGGTAATAGAGAAATGTGTCTGGAAAATCAATTTCCTCTAAGGTATTTTCATAGGTATGACTACTAATAGGCTCAAAATCATTGGCCATACCATTAAGAATTGAAACACACACCAAGAAGAAGAGGTAATGGGAAAACAAATATCACCTTCCTTTTCATCACAATACTTCCCCACAAGAGTACTCTCATCTTCCAATAAGAGATTTCCATCTTTGGGAGGAAAATATTCACACCATAGTGGGTTACTATAAGAAGTATAGCTATCAAGAACTACATTATTCTCATGATTCACACTACTACGCACTTCACTAGGAGGGATTTCATCATCTTCAAACAAGATATTGTACTTAAAAAGGGAATAATCAACCACCAGGGGAGAATTAAAACATGTAAGTTCACCCTAAAAAAGACATATATCATTTTTTGAAGTATTTTCAAGCTCATGATCTCTATGAGCAAAACAAGCAATCAAATCTGTAACACCCCATAAATGTTTTGAGCTAAGACTCGAACCATCCTTCGTTGTGAGTAGGGTTTTATCAAGGAATTTAAAAATTCTTAAGTATTAAGGTCAGGTCACTAGATGTAGCACCTTGAGTTCTAAAAATAACTAAACTGGAAAATAGCAAAATCTGAAATTTTGCCAAGTTAAGTTAAGTATGAGTTTTGGGTCAACTTCAAATGACCATAACTCCTATATCATGATGATTTAGGTGTGATAAAAGATACCTTAGGAAAAATCTTTGAGTTTTCTTTCCAACGCCACCGAGTTTGCTCAAATTCGAGTTCGTATGACGGAGATATGACCATTTGAAGTTGGGTTGTCTAGATAAGGAAAGTCAAAACCGGATTTTAGAAGGGTATTATGGTCTTTTAACTACCCAATTAATTAAATTCATTTTTGGTAATTAAGTTGGAGACAAAACTGATTGGATTTAGTTTACGCTTCATAAAAATAAGTTAGGGTTTTTAAAGAAGAGGAGAAAAGAGGAGAGGAACAAGCGTTCATCGACATTCTTGTGTTTTATTGCGGATTTTTGACATTGGTTTAATACCTAAGAGGTATGTAAACTTCCATAGTGTTGGGTTTGTTCACCCATATGCCAAACATGTTATTTTCAGTGTAATTTCATTCTCAAAAGTTGAAGGATTTATGTTCTTGATAGGTCTTCTTGAAGTTCATTCTAAATCTTATTTTTTTGGGGTTTTGATGATTTCTTGAGATGAAAGTGATTGTTTTGAGTGGATTAGTGTGTACTTAGGTTGTGTAATCGAATCTAAGGAAACCTTGAGAAAAGAAATCGATTAAAAATGATTTAGGATCAAAAAATGAGAGATGAAATTCATTGAAATTGTGTCTGGGGAAAGGCTGGTGCGGCGTTCCTCATCTGCGCCAGAGAGGCTGGGGCAGTGCCCCATTTTGGAGTTCCAGTAATTTAATGGCTGGCACCCGTGCCAGCAACGCGCCCGGGTCGTCTACTCCACCTTTTTTCCATCGTTTAGCCTATCTAAGTTCTTCTAAAGTGTACTAACACTTCCTATTAATTCTAACTACTCTAAATGACTTCTAAATATCTAGGAATCATCCATAAACATGAATCGTTACCTTGAATCCATAAATTCAAATTCAAGGTAGAGTTAAGAGCCAAGTCTTGAGAGTTCTTTCGAATCTTTTTTAGGAGTCTTCTACAAATTTAAATAACCTGTTTCAATACTTGAACAAGTGAGTATGAGAATAAGGAAAATGTATTCATGAGTCTACTTTATCATTACAAGATCCTTCATATCATGAACTATAACTCTTGAATTCATAATTCATAATTCACATTCAAGAGAGAGTTAGGAGTAGAGTTCAAGAAAGCTTTTGAGTTCAATTGTGAATTCTTTGAGATCAACTATCAATTTGAGCTAAGTTTTGAGGAAGTAAGTATGAGAATGAGAAGAGTCGTATATATGAGTCCCATAAAGTTATGGCGACCCTCGAGTCGAGTCGTTCATGCCTATAAATTCCACATGAACTCCATAAGTTGAGTATCTTTGAGAGGAGTAATATATTCATGTTCTAAGTCTTGAGTATTAAGTTCCTAACCCTTCATAGATTATATTTCTAATCATTGAACTAATACATGTTACCCATGTAGTCCTTAAGTTGAGTAGTTCATGCCCATAATTCCGCATGAACCATATGAGTCGAGAAATCTTGAAATGAGTAGTATCATTGAGGTTTTTGAGTTCTGAGTTGTTGAGTTCCGAGTATCGAGTTCTTTGTATGGTTATTAAAAACCTTGAATTGAGTCGTTTATGTCCATCATTCGGCATGAACCCTATTTTGAGTACAACTTTTTCTAAACTTGTTTTAAGACTTGAGCACTCAAGTTCATTTTCCTTAAAATGATATATGTGAACTAAGTATTTCCAAGAGTAAATGTTTTCACATTTAAAAGATGAGAAAACTGAGATTTCCCGAAGAGTTTTGAGCAGTTGAGTAACATCTCTTTTAAGAGAAAGATTTTGAGTAATAATCTCAAATCACAGAAAGAGTTATATTTTTAAACATATGAGCTGAGTATATTTTGGAAGTAGTATTGAGCACCGATATGGGGACGAGTTCAGATAACTCAATCTCCATAAACCATGTAGCCATCATGGGTAGAAAGGATCATACTTTTTAGATGATTTCTTAGTGTTTTTAGTATAGACTAGTGGATCCACTTAGTTGAGGTGTTCTATATGACGGCAAAGTATAGAATAGTTCTAGCAGCGTGGGCGAGATGATGTATCATCACTTAGGCACATAGTGAAGGTTGTGGGTTAGAGAAAATCCTACAGTATTATATTGCTTTATTATAAGCTGAGTTGATTTCTACTATTTTAAAAGTTTTTCATATATTGCATGTGTATTATTGCTTTATATTGAGTTGAGTATCTCGAGTTGAGTATATTGAGTTGAGTACCTCCGAGTTGAGTATCTTGAGTTGATATGTGTTTCATTGTGTCGAGTACCTTATTGTTGAGTTTAACTAAGTTGAGAACCTTACTTCTGAGTTGAGTAAGTTTGAGTAGTTTTGAGTATCCTTGAGTATTCCTTGAGTTGAGTTGAGTGAGTTGAGAAGATGTAGGTATGTTTCATTTTTATTAACGTCAAGCTTATGTTTATGCTTTAGAATTCCCCTTACATGCTCGTACATTCCACGTACTGAGCCATTTGTCCTGCATCCTTTCATGATGCAGACACATCTATTCAGGGTCATGAACATGAGCTTCGTTGATACCGCATGGAGTTCGAGTTAGCTATGGTGAGCCTCCTTGCTTCTGGAGGATTTCATTTATTTTTTAGTTGTTAGGATGTCGTGGGTCTTATCTCGACTTTCATCTTTGTCAGATAGAGGCTTTATAGATAGACTGTAGAGTTTAAGAAGTTTGTTCATTTATTTCATTAAATGTTTTAAAGACTTAAGTTGCCTATTTTGGGGCTAGTTGAATATATTATATTATTCATAGTTTTTTTGAGTTATAGCTTTGTATTTAAGTTTCATGAATTTTTATTCATTTTTAAGCTTTGTATGCTTGAGTTAGTCTTCCGCTTGTAGTCAACCAGGATGAGGGTTCGCTTGAGGAGCAACAATGGTTCTTGAGTGTCGGCCAAGTTCAAGGTGTAGGCTTGGGTCGTGACAAACTTGGTATCATATCACAGAGTTCAAGTGTCCTAGGGTGTCTATGAAGCCGTGTTAGTAGGGTATTATTTATGGTTGCGAGGGCCCCACTTCTATAAACGAGGGATTACATATATTTAAGAAAAGTTTCCCTTCTTTTATACTCTTAATCGTTCAATAGAGTTATGTCATAGAGATTTATTCCTACTCGTGTGTTTCTCAGATTCATTCATTCGACTACCCATCATACTAGAGGTGGTTGAACAGAAAAGTCAGTCCTTTATTGATGAGTTGTTCCTAGCAAAAGTCTTGAGAAAGTCATGAGACTCCAAATGGGATTGAGAAGCCCATGAGTGAGTTAAGTGTTGAGTTTCAGAGAAATGCACTCATGTTCGTATGAATCGTGCATTTGAGCTAAAAGTGAGTTGTACTCTTTTTCTTAAGCCTTGTTTCAGCTGAGATCCTTATGAGGAGGTATGTTTAGAGCTTGGGTAATATTTCCACCCCAAAAAGGTAGCATGAGTTACGAGATTATGATTAGTAGTAGTGAAAGAGCCCAGAGTTAGAGGAAAGTATGCAGAGGTTTAGTGATCTAAGAAAGGGAGATAGTGTTTTGACAAGCTATGTTACTATAGTCATGCACCCGGTAAGTTAATAATGAGGAGGTTTCCCTTATGGGTAGTCTAAGAAGTGATGAGTTATGAAGATTCCATCATCGGAAGTAGAGTATGTTTTAGCTGGAAAAGAGTTTGTGATGAAGTGTCATTGTGTAGGTAATGACTAAGTGTAAGTGTTTAATAGAAGAGCAGGAGTATACACGAGGTGATAGATCTAAGCTAGGATTATAATTTTGAGGGAGAGCCCATAATATTCAAAGTGTTATAGAACTAATTAGGCATTGATGTATAGTGAATGAGTGAATAGTACTAACGTTGTGAAAGGAAATGTGATAGTAATTTGTAAGTATGAATACTAAGAGGTAAGGATTGACTATTTGTCATAAGGTCTTAGTGGGCGAGTGTTTCTACAATTGTGCATAGTAGTTGTGAGTTAGTGTAGTAGGCGAGCATTCATGTGGATATTCTGGTTTAGTAATAAACATTAATCTTGAATTTTAGATGAGTGTCATGATCGAAAGAATGAAAACATGAGGGTGATGATGTTAGTCTTGAGATTTGATCTGGTAGACTTGACATAGAGTAGGTGAGGAATTGGGATGTTTGATGCAATGAATATGAGTAGTATCAGTGAGAGATCCTAACGTTTATATAAGGGCAGTAAAGTGTGGCTAAGTCACAACAGTAACAAGAGCATTAAGAGGTGTACCGAGGTAGCATGTAATCAGAAGAGGTTAAGAGAAACACCTTAGAAAAAGGTCTTAGTACCTGCTTATGGAGAGTTCGGTAGTCATGCGATAAACTTCTCCCGAGTGTTAGAGTAAAAGAGGATGTAGACCAGTTAGAGATGTGGAATAGGTCCATATCTTTCAAGTATTAGCTTTAGACCTAAGGGGGAGATGATAGTATGAGAAATCAAGTCAAGTGTTGAGAATCTCTTAAGGAGCTGGTCAGTAGGAGTCCATGGAGTTGTTAGAGTACTAAGCTTGAATGTGGTGGTAAGGAGTAATAGTCTTGGGATGAGATTCCCTATAGAGAGGTATAGAACCTGAACCTAAGGATTTGGGTTAAGCTTGAATATAGTAAGAGCATACCATTAGACTCAGACCTTAGTAAGAGTAACCCCATTTCATACCCAGTCCAGTCGTCATTCGAGGACGAATGATCCCAAGGGGGAGATATTGTAACACTCCAGAATTTTTTTGAGCTAAGAATCGAACCATCCTTCGTTGTGAGTAGGATTTTACCAAGGAATTTAAAAATTCTTAAGTATTAAGTTCAGGTCACTAGATGTAGCACCTTGAGTTCCAAAAAGAACTAAATTGAAAATTAGCAAAATCTGAAATTTTGCAAAGTTAAGTTAAGTATGAGTTTTGGGTCAACTTCAAATGACCATAAATCCTAGATCAGGATGAGTTAGGTGTCCTACAAGATACCATAGGAAATATCTTTGAGTTTTCTTTCCAACTCCACCGAGTTTGCTCAATTTCGAGTTAGTATGAGGGAGATATGCCCATTTGAAGTTGAGTTGTCTAGATAAGGAAAGGCAAAACCGGATTTTAGAAGGGTATTATGGTCTTTTCACTACCAAATTAATTAAATTCATTTTTGGTAATTAAGTTGGAGACAAAACTGATTGGATTCAATTTACGCCTCATAAAAATAAGTTAGGGTTTTGAAAGAAGAGGAGAAAAGAGGAGAAGATCAAGCGTTCGTCGAGATTCTTGTATTTTGTTGCGGATTTTCGCCATGGGTTTAATCCCTAAGATGTATGTAAGCTTTCATAGTATTGGGTTTGTTCACCCACACGCCAAACATGTTATTTTCAGCGTAATTTCATTCTCCAAAGTTGAAGGATTTAAGTTCTTGATAGATGTTCTTGAAGTTCATTCTAAATCTTGTTTTGTTGGGGTTTTGATGATTCCTTGAGATGAAAGTGATTGTTTTGAGTGTTGTTTTCAGTGGATTAGTGCGTACTTAGGTTGAGTAATTGAATCTAAGGAAAACTTGAGAAAAGAAATCGATTAAAAGCAAATTAGGATCAAAAAAGGAGAGACGAAATTCGTTGAAATTATGCCTGGGGAAAGGTTGCCCCCCCCCCCATCTGCGCCAGAGAGGCTAGGGCGGCATGCCAACAGTGCGCCATTTTGGAATTCCAGTAACTTAGGGGCAGGCGCCCCGCGCCAGCAACGCGCTCGGGTCGTCTGCCCCCACTCGTTTTTCGTGTTTAGCCTATCTAAGTTCTTTTAAAGTGTACTAACATTTTCTATTCATTCTAACTACTCTTAATGACTTCTAAACATCTAGGAATCATCCATAAACATAAATCATAACCTTGAATCCATAAATTCAATTTCAAGGTAGAGTTAAGAGCCAAGTCTTGAGAGTTCTTTTGAATCTTTTTGAGGAGTCTTCTACAAATTTAAATAACTTATTTCAACACTTGAGCAAGTGAGTATGAGAATGAGCAAAATGTATTCATGAGTCGACTTTCTCATTACAAGATCCTTCATATCATGAACTATAACTCTTGAATTCATAATTCATATTCAAGAGAGAGTTAAGAGCAGAGTTCAAGAAAATCTTTTGAGTTCAATTGTGAATCCTTTGAGATCAACTATCGATTTGAGCTAAGTTTTGAGGAAGTAAGTATGAGAATGAGAAGAGTCGTATACATGAGTTTTATATTGTTATGGAGGCCCCCGAGTCGAGTCGTTCATGCCCATAAATTTCGCATGAACTCCATAAGTTGAGTATCTTTGAGAAAAATAGTATATTCAAGTTCTAAGTTTTGAGTATTGAGTTTCTAACCCTTATGAGATTATATTCCTAATCATGGAACTATCACATGTTACCCATGAAGTCCTTAAGTTGAGTAGTTCATGCCCATAATTCCGCATGAACCACATGAGTCGAGAAATGTTGAGATGAGGAGTATCATTCAGTCCTTTAGTCGGGTTGTTCATGCCCATAATTCCACATGAACCTTATGAGTTGAGCATTCTTGAAATGAGTAGTATAATTAAAGTTCTTGAGTTCTGAGTTGTTGAGTTCCGAGTATCGAGTTCTTTGCATGGTTATTAAAAACCTTAAATTGAGTCGTTCACGTCCATCATTATGCATGAACCCTATTTTGAGAAGTCTTTTTACAACTTTTTCTTAACTTGTTTCAAGACTTGAGCATTTGAGTTGAGAAAGATTAGAGCCGAGTTCATTTTCCTTAAAATGATATATGGGAACTAAGTATTCTCAAGAGTAAATGTTTTCACATTTAAAAGTGGAGGAAACTGAGATTTCCAAAAGTGTTTTGAGCAGTTGAGTAATATCTCTTTTTAGAGAAAGATTTTGAGTAATAATATCAAACCACAGAAAGAGTTATGTTTTTAAACATATGAGCTGAGTATAATTTGGGAGTAGTATTGAGCACCGATATGGGGACGAGTTCAGATAACTCAAGTCTCCATAAACCATGTAGGCATCATGGATAGAAATGATCATACTTTTTAGATGATTCCTTAGTGTTTTTTAGCATATACTAGTGGATCCACTTAGTTGAGGCGTTCTATATGACGGCAAAGTATAGGACAGTTCTAGCAGCGTGGGCGAGATTTTGTATTATCACTTAGGCTCATAGTGATGGTTGTCGGTTCGAGAAACTCCCACAATATTATATTGCTTTATTATATGAGTAAACTGAGTTGCTTTCTTCTATTTTAAAATATTTCCATATATTGCATGTGTATTGTTGCTTTATATTGAGTTGAGTATTATGAGTTGAGTATTTCGAGTTGAGTATATTGAGTTGATATGTGCTTCATTGTGTCGAGTAACTTATTGTTGAATTTCACTCAGTTGAGAACCTTACTTCTAAGTTGAGTAAGTTTGAGTAGTTTTGAGTATCCTTGAGTATTCCTTGAGTTGAGTTGAGTGAGTGAGAAGAGGTAAGTATGTTTCATTTTTATTAAGTTCAAGATTATGTTTATGCTTTAGAATTCCCCTTACATGCTCGTACATTCCACATACTGAGCCATTTGGCCTGCATCCTTTCATGATGCAGATACAACTATTCAAGGTTATCAATAGGAGCTTCGTTGATACCACATGGAGTTCGAGTTAGCTATGGTGAGCCTCCTTACTTTCGAAGGATTTTATTTACTTTTCAGTTGTTAGGATGTCGTGGGTCTTATCCCGACTTCCATCTTTGTCAGTTAGAGGCTTCATGTTCATTTATTTCATTAAATGTTTTAAAGACTTAAGTTGCCCATTTTGAGGCGAGTTGAATATATTATATTATTCAGAGTTCTCTTTTGAGTTAAAGCTTTGTATTTAAGTTTTATAAATTTTTATTCAGTTTTAAGCTTTGTATGCTTGAGTTAGTCCTCCGCTTGTAGTCAGCCATGATGAGGGTCCGCTTGGGGACCAGCAATGGTTTTTGAGTGCCGGCCACGTCCAGAGTGTAGGCTTGGGTTGTGACTAGATCTTCTATAAAAGATATGCTTAAAGAGTCACTCATATTCAAGTGATCAACATTATTATCAGCGTCACCAAATTGAGGTTCCTTAATCACATCACAAGATTCCTCAATTAGTGAACTACACTCAAATGCAAGTTGATCAACACAATTATCACAAGATAATGAACTATCCGTCAATGTACGGGTGTCAACACTAGGTGAACACAAATCGATCTTACTAGAAGAATCAATTCGGTCATCAATAGGATCAACTAGTGTATCCACACTTTCAACATGTACATTATCAACACATGATAAAGAAACATTAGGCTCACATAAACACAAGCTATCACTTACATTTTGTTCATTTGCAATTGTAAAAGTGTTAAGTTTAGCTATTGTATATTGACGCTCGCAAGAAGGATCTTCTTTACCTTGGAATGTCACTCCCTTAGGAATGTTGGGACACCCAAACGTACATCCATCACACCTTCAATAGTAGGTTCTTTGTTTGGAACTCATGTTCCTTCAATCATCATGCTTGTACCTACATAAGAATCCTTAAAAAGTGAAGGATAAACAAAAAGGTTAGATTGAGATGGTGGCAACCCTCTCACTTCACTCCGCTCAACCTCTCATTTTTCCACTCTAAGGTTGCCACCTTGCTCTCCCTTACTCCTCTCAATCTTTTATCTCTCATTTTTCACCTTAGGAGGAGGAAATAGATGTATCCCCCATTGATCTACAACATACTTGGACCATTTTTTATTGTTTGGAACCCTATGTTTGTTAAACCAATTGGCTCCCAAACATAAGTGACAAAACTCCATGGGTATTACAGCACACCAAACCTCCTCATAGTATTCACCGCGTGTGAAAAAGACCTTTACAAATTCGGTAACCTTACATACATCCATGGTGTATGGATAACGCCTTGATCTTCGTAGTAGTTTCAAGTAGGCTGCCGTTGATGGAGTTATGTAGTTTAGATTGCACCAATCATCGAGGACAATATCAAACCCCAAAGCTCCATAAATGTCAACCTTCATCCTAAGAACTTGTCTTCTCGGGTCAACATTATAAAGCTTGGTGTACCCATTTGGCACATACTTGAACCTCATAAGCCATTTCAATTCTCCCAATGTCAAAGGGTTGGCATTTCCATTGAGTCTTCGAAGCTATCATGCATGTTTCCACCAACTCAATGCAAGACCTTTGAGGTGTTCAAGGGCATATATGGATTGCTCAATGTCTCCCAAATCATGGTTTTGGAAATTCTGCTCACATTGCCACTCCCAATAAAGATACGCCTCGGGATCACACTTTCCTTGAAAAATAGGAAGACTAACCCTTTTGGTACCGAGACCCCTAACAAATCCCCCAAATCTGTCTTGGTTTCCATATCCTGACAAGTGTGCATTAACATGAGAAGTGTAGGATGTAGTATCTTTGGACATTAGAGATGCACATTGTCTTCTTCCCATATGATGACTTTGGCTTGAACTAGTGTAATCATACACACCGCTTCGACTAGGGCAAGGATTACCATAAGACAAAGAATATGAATCTTCACAAGCTTTAGGGGAATGCTCCTTCTAATTCTTATATAAGAGAGCATTATACATCATCTCACCTTCATCCTTGGAGTGGGAAGTGTAATATGTTCCAACACCATCATAGGAACCATCTTCACTCTCAGAGTGGGAGTAAGATCTCTCACATGCTCCATCATCACCATAGAAGCCATCACAAGTTTCTTCGTCATCTCCATCTTCACCATAAGAGATATGATCACCATCTTCCTCATATTCTCCTCCAGAATGGTAGCTCTCATTCCTATTCGGCTCTTGATCATGGCTATCATCATAGCCTCCATAATCACCATCATCATCACATTCATAGCCTACATCATTACAATCATAGTCTCTCATATCATAGTCACATGGGTTCGAGGCTATTGATGACATGCTTCTTTTAAACTCCTTTGTACCTACAAAATGAGCAAGCAAGGTTAGTAGTAAAAATTCCTCACCAACACTCGCATTTTCTCACCTTTGAATACCTCACAAATTGGCTTGGCGAATATTGAACCTTATTTCAATACAGTGGTACACAAGTGTCAATTAAGCTCTTGGTCGAAATGGATTCTTGCTTCAAGAAGGACAGACGAATCGATTAAAACAAACGGACTTGAATAAAAAAGTTAACTACGAAGTAAAACTAAAAAAAGAACACAAAGAAAGCACAAGAAAGAAAAACGGACACAAGACTAATCAACAACTAAGTAAGGACATTTACTAGTTGAAAATTAGTTTTTAGAATAAAAAAAGATAGTAGGAATCAAAGAAATGAGACTAGAAAGTTAGAACATGAGATTGGTCATAAAATGAAGCTCGGGTGCCCAAACTTAAACATTTTTCCTCCAAACTGAAGTTCACATCGCCAACTTACTCCCTGTAGCTCGCCGAATCAGTTCGGCGAGTCGCCGAAGTACCCTCAGCTCGCTAAATTTTCCAGAGACTCAAGTTCATTTGGCTAGCTCAGCTCCCATTTGGCGAGTCACCGAGTCAGCTTTGTAAGCATGACTTAGCTCGCCCAATGGACTTTCCAACACACCTGTAGCCTCTAATTTTGCACTTTTTGTGGTCCCCTTGTACTTCCTTGACGTAGTACTTGCCTCTTTTGGTAAATTCCCTTTTGAACCAACACAAGTACTCTTTTTTCTTCTCTTCTTTTTGGATCAAACACCTCATTTTGATGACTATCCTCCTTGAAGATTTGAAGATCCCCAAGAACACTATGAAGAAGACCCAAAATAAAACCCTTAAATAATTTTAGCTCGGAATTTCACGAAAATTGAGATACAAGTTCCCCTTGATTTAGGAAACAAACCCTAATACTTTTTATCTTCCAATTCCTTGCCAAAATCTTCAGATTTCGAAACCCATTTCCTTCTTTCTTCAAGTCATGAAGGACACCATGAACATGAAGAACACCAAATTTTCAAACTCAATGGATTTCTACTCCGTTCTCACCCTAATTTCAGATATGAACTCCTAAGGATATAGAGATCAAATCCAAATACCCAAGAGTCTACAATTTAACCTAAATCTGAAAACCCACTTGAAGTTCTTTAAGCTTCTTCAATCAACAATGGTGGATTCTTCAATCCTACTCCAAACTTCACCAAATCTTAGTCCCAAAGTCAAATAAGGTTAGGGAACACTAATCTAATCTTAGAAACTTCAAACAAGACTCAAATCAACAAAATATTTTTGGGGTTTTGTTGAAAAACGTTTTGAACTCTTTTTTTTTGTAACAAACCCAAGACTAGAATCGTAGGAAAAAATCTAAGCCTTGATCTGATACCAAATGATGTAATTCTCACTACCAATGAGAACACAAATGCGGAAACAAAAATAAAGATAGAAGAAGAGATACAAGAGAAGGAAAAATTGGCAACTAAAGGATGTATTAAATCTTAAAACCTTCAATTACAATCCCTAAACAAGCACATAATCAAGATAAATAGATTGACACAAGAAAAGGAAATCAAAAGCAACCTAAAGGTACATTAAACCTAAAGACCTCAATCGATTAATCCGAATCAAGCACCAAATATCTTACGAAGACCTCAAGGAAATTGAATCTCCACCCTTGTTTCTAAAAAAAGTTCAACAAAAGCTTTACCAAGCTCTCAAGTCTCTCAAAGGAGATCCAATTCATCAATCATTCATTTTCAAAATATTCTACCCTAAAATGAACCCAAGCTAGCTATTTATAGTTTTAGGAACTTATTACAAAAAGAGGCCCAAAAGTTACCCGAAATAGATAATGGGCGAACTAAGTCGGGCTCGCCTAGTGGATTCGGCGTGTCGCCGACTAGTTCGGCGATGGAACATTCTCCCTTGGCAGCTTACTGTAACTTTCGGTGGTCTGGTGTCATCGCCCAAGCCCTTTCGATGAGTCGCCAACTAGGTTGGCGATGTGAATTTCCATTGGAAGCACCCTGCAACTTTCGGCGGGTTGGGGGTCATCGCCCAAGCCATTGGGCGATGCGCCGAATGGTTCTTGCTGCTCGCCTAAAATAGCAGCTTCAATAGTCTTCCCTGCACTTCCCTAAGCGATATTCCATGCACGGGAACCTCTCCTTGCCAACAATACAAGCTCAAGAACCTCCATCCTTGTGAGAAATCCTTCAATACTTTGAAGTTCCCAAACTTAGATGTGAGTGAATGGCCTTGAGGCAATATGAATTGCATCAGAAAGAGTTATGTTTATATATTTGATCATGAGTATATATAATTATTGGGAGTAAT
Organism: Solanum piurae; assembly: GCA_029582685.1. Classification (NCBI taxonomy): domain Eukaryota; kingdom Viridiplantae; phylum Streptophyta; class Magnoliopsida; order Solanales; family Solanaceae; genus Solanum; species Solanum piurae. Next base: position 16,883 of record JAJOOO010022226.1, read on the forward strand.
ATTGAGCACCAATATGGGGATGAGTTCTGACAAATCAAAATTCTCATAAACCATGTATGCCAACATGGGTAAATGATCATACTTTTTAGATGATTATTTATTGATTTTAAGCATATCTTAGTGGATCCACTTAATTGAGGTGTTCTATACTCCGACAAGGTATAAGATAGTTCTGGCAGCGTGTTCGAGACGTTGTATCATCACCTAGCTTATAGTGATGGTTGTTAGTTAGAGAATTTCCCAAATAAGAGTAAAGAGTATGTTATTGTATTTTTATACATTCATTGAGTTTTACTTCCTGTTTTATAATGTTTTAAATAATGCATCTATCATTGTTGATTTGCATTAAGTTGAGTTGAGGTGAGTATTTCTTCCAGCCTTGCTAGTCTAGTTATCTATTTTGCTTCCAGTTTTCCCCTTACATGCTCGTACATTCAATGTAATGACGCCATTCGACTTGCATCTTTTTTATGATGTAGATGTAAGTATTCAGGGTGATCAACAGGAGCTTCGTTGATACCATTAGCACTCTAACTAGCTTTGGTGAGCCTCATTGCTTTCGAAGGGTTCCACATTTATATTTCAGCTTTGTTAGGATGTCGTGGGTCTTGTTCCGACATCTATCATAATATTTAGAGGCTTCATAGACACTAATAGTTGAGGAGTCTTTTTCCTATTTTCCTTGTTGATGTATTGAGACCTCGAGTCACTTAACTATGTTTATCTAAATATTTTCAGAAATCTATTGAGTTAGTTTATTGTTGAGACATTATGAGTTTATCTTTGCATTTGAAGTTCTTATTTTACTTGAGTAAGTCTTCCGCTAAGTAGTCAGCCATACCAAGGGTTGGTTTGGGGGACCAACGATGGTTCTCGAGTGCCGGCCACGTCCAGGGTGTAGGCTCGAAGCGTGGTAATGAATAATAACTACCTCTTAATAACCTGCAGTTGAATTGGAAAGAGAAACTATTTGAAATTCAAAAGTGGAGTGATTGAGGTAACTGATAATACAATGTAATAATTTTAGGAGTGAAAAAAGGAAGAAAGATTGTGTATTTGGGGTTGTTCTAAGTGTTGTATCCAGAAAGGAGATAATGTGAGTGAAAAGAGGGATTTTTGTAATTTTTTGAAATGATAGGAAATAATAGAAAATATGGTAAAAAAGGATGTATAGATAAATAATTTTCCAAGTTTTTACATGATTTTTTTATTATTGTCCTTAGATATGTATTTTTAAAACTTTATTCATACTGCTCATTTAATAAAAAATTGTGGACCAAATTATCAATATCTATAATCTAATTTGCTCAATAAAAGTTTAGAGGGCTTTGGTCTTTTATAAATTTTGTAGGAATTAAGTTGTACAACTTCCTATGCCTTATAATTTATGATACAATTTGATACGAAAATATAGATTTTATCGTGCAAAAATTATTTGTATTAAAAAGTGTTCATGGGGTAAATTATAGAGCCCCCCCCCCCCCCCTCCCCCAAAAATAAAATAAAATAAAATAAGAGTATTTGTGTGAATCACCCTTTGAAATTTACTTGCTAATTTTATATTTAATTTCGTTCTACCTAAATAATTATCTTTAACAATATCAAATTTCAATTAATAAACATGAAACATACAAATTTACTAGTCATTTTAATCAGGAGAAAAATTAAAAACAAATTAAAGACATCATATTATGTGATTGCTATTTTCTAATTTTTTTCTTTGAATTTTATATTTTCCTATACAAATAGTAGCAGTAGTAACTTTGCATATTGAGAATCCATTATTGAATCAAAAACCGAAAAAGATACAAACTAGTGGCATTATATTACGTTCTAATAATTAGTTGTGCAACTAGTTTCAAATTTAAAAAGAATTATTGATATATATGCTTTTAAGAGACATACCATGAAGACTAAAAATTACGTACCAGAATACAGTAGCGCTTGGGATGCTCTTTAATTTGTTGAGATGTTTGATAATAATTCAACGATATGTAGCCATATTTAAAGGGTTACAAAGGATGGAATATTTTAAGCCTTACTTCCATAGTAAAGAATAAATGTAAAAAGTGTTACCAAGGGTTATCTTCAAAAGGAATATGTGTATTTTACTTTAATTTAGAATCTTATGCATGTGTTTAGTGAACGTGCAAGAAACTAAATGACGAAGCAGATGATCTATACTTGCAAGGCAAGAAATGTCAGGGGAATTAAAATTGTGTGTATCATGCTTGTAAATATTTGACATTAAGCTACTCATCGCCTGGTATAGATATATATCCAATTACTTACTCATATTTTTTGCTTTCCTATGGTTAATTAGAGGTATAATCTCTTTTACCAAAAAAAAGAAGTATAATCTCTTGAGATAATTATGAATATTCTCCATCTTAACAAATACTCCCTCCGTCCCATTTTATATGTCACCTTTTGGATTTCAAGAGTCAAATAAGTCTAACTTTGACCGTAAATTTTTCATAGATCTTTTAAACATTTTGAATTATCAATTATTGTGACTCATAGTACTTTTTACGTAGTTTACAAATACATAAATATCATTTTTAAAAAAATGAAGATTTCATGCGCAAATTACCGGTCAAACTTAAATTGTTTGACTCTCAAAACATAAAAGGTGTCATATAAATTGGGACAGAGGGAGTACCAGAGAAATGCTAAAAGTTGGAAACTGTTTTTTTTTCTTTTCGAATTAGCCCCCCTAATCGCATAAATTAAAAATATGGGCCAAATGTATATAATATGTATATTTTATATCTAATATGCTTATAA
>JAJOOO010022227.1:0-19607 GCA_029582685.1 Solanum piurae
TGCAAGTTCAGGAATTGACAAATGATCTTCATCCACATTCTCTACATATTCAGTCCTACCCCCAACATATATTGGACCTACCTCACTCACCAAGATACTCCCAAATTTGAACCTTAAATTGAGGTACTTAGTAGCCATAGTGTCAACCTATAACCACCAATTAACAATCAATAAATTGTACAAGGCAACAACAGCAAAACATATGCAACAACAGCAAAACATATGCAACAACAACAAAACAGAGGCAACAACACCAAAAAACATACAATAACACCAAAACAAAGGCAACAACACCAAAACAGAAGCAACAACACCAAAAAATATACAATAACACCAAAACAGAGGCAACAACACCAAAACAGAAGCAACAAAACCAAATTTAACTCATAAGCATACAATTATACAAGGAAATTATAATAAACAATACAAAAACATAATTGGTACTTAGTAGCCATATTACTCAACATCATACAAATATACATAAGGAAATTACAAAATACCCCACCATTTAACAATACCAAAATAGAATATTGAAATAAAAACCCTAGAATCTTAATTTTACTAAAAAGCCCTAATTTTTTGAACTAATTACCAGAAACCCTAATACTCATGCATGCATAAGCTGAACGACTTCATAATAATACATTCATTAAGTGAAAATTCTAGTTGAAAACCATAAAACCCCTAATCGGAAACTTAATCGGAAACTATGGCGAAACCCTAGTCAAATTACGGCAAAACCTTAAACGAAAATAGGGCAAAATATAAATGAAAAAGTAAAGGAAACAAACAATAACACATCATAAGAGTGGATAATCACTTACTTGGTAACAATTTCAGATAAGATCGAAAGAAAATCGATCAATCGACCAAACGCTTCACGAAATCGAGCAAGCCTTCACGTCTAAGAACTGCAACTGACCCAAATCCAGAAAGAGTTCTGCGAAATCTACCCTTTACTCCGTCGATTACACTTTTTAGAGAGCCAAAAGTTTTGAAATCTGTCGTCGTCCGTCTATTACACTTCTTACCAAAAGTTAGAACTTAGTGAGAGGTTTAGAACTTAATGAGAGGTTTAGAGATTAGTTCAGAAGTTTTAATCTAGGTGACAAACCTGACATTTAATTATCTAGGTGGATAAAATTTATCCAGGTGGCTAATATTTATCTAGGTGTCATGCGCGTGTAGACGCGATTGGAGTGATCAGACAATAAAGGTGTAGCCGACGGAGGAATAAACAAGTTCGGGGGGTAATTAAAACGGAATTTAGTTGTACTTCGGTCTATTATATCATTGGTTGAGGGTAAGACGGTGGATTCAAGTCCCATCACACAAAAAGGATAAGACATCAAGTTAAAGTCCGGATGAATCATAATGAAAAATGTTTGAGGCTAAGACGGTAGATTCAAGTTTTATCGCACCAAGAGGGTAAGACATCAATTTGAGTTCTGATGCACCATGATGATAAGGTATTGGGCTTGAGTCTCATAAAATTCTGGCCTAACACACCTTATATGAGTAAAACAATGTGTTTGAGTCTCAATGCACCATAGTAATGACGAAGACAAAATAATATATTTTTGACGAAAAATCATGAAATTCGTCTCATTGAATTTGCTCCATTTTCTAAACAGAATGGATAGCAATACATGATAAGTTTGCAATCTTCCTAATTTATTTGGTTCATTCTATGTATGAATGTGGTAGCAGTGAATAATAATTGTGAAAGACGACAAATGACGTTGAGGTGTGTCATGAAAATATGATTAATATTAAAGGCATGACAATGAACAATGAATTTATAATAAATTTTTGAAGCACATACAAATTGTTCAAATGTTAGTTAGAGTTAGTTAGTTAAATACTGTTCACTAGTCATTTAACACTGTTAAAATGGTCATTAGTTAACTAATCAATTAGCTGTCAATTAGTTAGTTAAATATTTGAGTATGTTGCTCAAATATGAGTTGGCAATATGAGCTGGCAATGTTAGTTAGTTTGTTGTTAATTTCTCAGCTATATAAGCACACTTTGTATGTGTTGAAAAGCAGTTATCATCAATAAGATTCTTCCTCTCTTCCTTCTATTCACGTTTGTTTAGATCATCAATGAACTGATGAGCTCATTAGCTCACAGTTTTCACATGGTATCAAAGTCACGGACCAATCGATGTTGATTGTGTATAAGCAGTGATTGTTACACGAGAGCAAAGTTTCATTCTTCAACATTTTTTTCGAGCATTCATCAATGGCGATTCCAAAGATTGATCAAAATGATCCTCTGTACATCAGACCATCAGACGCTTCAGGACCTATGTTAATTCCCATAAAATTGACTAGATTTGAGAACTATGGGATCTGGAGCAGGTCGATGAGGATTGCACTATTGGGGAAAAGAAAATTTGGCTTTGTGACTGGAGCTTGTACCAGAGGATTGTACAAGAAGGAGCTTCATGAACAATGGGAGACATGTAATGCGATTGTATTATCGTGGCTGATGAACACTGTTAATGAAGATTTGTTAAGTGGAAACGTGTATGCAACCACTGCTTTTTCAGTCTGGGCAGATTTGAAGGAGAGATTTGACAAAGTGAATAGAATTAGAATCTATCAATTACATAGGGAAATCACCACTCTCACACAAGGTACAGACTCTGTATCACACTACTTCACTAAACTGAAAACATTATGGAGTGAATATGATGCTGTGATACCAAGTCCTAGTTGTACATGTCCTCAATCGAAAGATTATGCTGATCAACTGCAGCAACAGAGATTAATTCAGTTTCTAAGTGGTGTGAATGACTCATATGATCAAGCTCGCAGACAGATCCTGTTGAAAGGAGTTACACCTTCCATTAATCAGGCCTATGCTATGGTCATTGAAGATGAGATCCAATACTTATCAGTTGTTGTTAATGTTGTAGACAAGTCAGAATCAATAGCGCTGAATGTAAACAAAAATCAAGGAAGAGAATATCACAAAGGGAAGAAGTGTGAATTTTGTCATTACACTAGTCACACTAAGGAAAACTGTTACAAGTTGATTGGTTATCCAGAAGATTGGAAGCAAAGGAGGAAATCAGGCTATGGCAATTCCTCAGGATCAGGCTATGGCAACACACGAAATGCATCAAACTCTACCAGCGGTGGTGGTTATGGTAGACAGTCATCTACTAACAATATGAATTTGAGAAATGCAGGAAACTCTGATGACTATGGTGGACAACACTCAGCAAATAATGCATCTCATAATCACTATGATTACTCTCAAGGGCCTTACACTAGCCAAGATGAAAGCAGGGCCTTTATGGAAAAAGGTCATGCATTCACAGATCATGAATACAAGCAGATCATGAACATGATAAACAAAGAAGAACAGGATCCTAAGCAATTCAACATGGCAGGTATAACTACTTGTTTGATGTCAAATAATTCCACTTAGGATTGGATCATAGACTCTGGTGCAACTCATCATATTATAGCAGATAATCACTCACTAACAAAGAGTCAGATGTTAGCTAAATCACACAAGAACCAGGTACACTTACCTACAGGGGATAAGGTAGATATTAGTCATATTGGTGAGGCATCTGTATTTGATAACAGGACTGTGAAGAATGTCTTACATGTGCCAGACTTTAAATTCAGCCTATTGTCAGTCTCAAAAATCACAAGGAAATTGTCTTGCTTTGTATCATTCTATCCTGACTTTTGTGTCTTCCAGGAACTCTTCAATGGCAAGGTGAAGGGGATTGGTAAAGAACATGGAGGTTTATACATGTTTATGGGTAGAGTTCCAGCACCTTCTTGTCAAGGAAAAGTGATCACTGCATGAGCAATCTTAGAGGATGTTGACCTGTGGCATAAGAGGCTTGGACATCCTTCTGCGCAAGTCCTGAAGGTTCTAAAACAAGTTCACAATAATAAAGACAGTGAAGTACTTTCTAGATGTTCAATTTGTCCATTAGCCAAGCAAACTAGACTTGTTTTTCCTATTAGTAGCTCTAGATCATCTGCAAGTTTTGATGTTGTTCACATAGATGTTTGGGGTCCCTACTATGGATAAGAAACATTATTTTCTAACAATTGTAGATGACTACAGTAGGTTTGTATGGACTTACTTGTTGCAATTAAAATCTAAAACTGTTGTTGCCATCAAGAGTTTCCGGTTAATGGTCAAGACTCAATTTGATTCTCATGTCAAGGTTGTGAGATCTGATAATGGCACTGAATTTTTTAACTCTCAGTGCACAAAGTTGCTTCAAGAACTAGGTATTTTGCACCAAAGTAATTGTCCTCATACACCTCAACAGAATGGTGTAGTAGAGAGGAAACACAGAAACATTTTGAACATGGCTAGAGCTACTAGATTTCAATCACAATTGCCCATCACGTTTTGGGGATACTGTATTAAGGCTGATGTCTACTTGATGAATAGGCTACCATCATCTGTCATTGAGAACAAAAGTTCTTATGAAATGCTTCATGCAAGACAGCCTTCTCTATCACATTTAAAGATATTGGGATGCCTTTGTTATGCTTTAGTGTTACCAAAAGGAGACAAGTTTGCAGATAGGTCTTTTCCTGCCATTTTCATAGGATATTCAGAACTTCAAAAGGGTTATATACTGTTGGATATTAAGCACAACAAGATCTCTGTACACAGGGATGTAATTTTTCAGGAGAATGTTTTTCCATTTGCAAAAATGATGCCTCAGTCACAACCTCTAGTCACTGTTTTTGACTCCCCTTTAGAGTTGGATGTTTGTTGTGATTCAGATGATGAGATTATTCATAATGCTCCTACTGAAGATTCTCATATTGCAGACACTATTAGTCCAAATAATGGGAGTACTCAAACTGATAATCCTTCTTTATAAACTGCATCTGATGAGACTGCACATCCTCCTCTTCCCATTGTGACCTCTATAGATCCTCCCACTAGAAGAACCACAAGAAGCACTAGAGAACCTACTTGGATGAAAGACTACACTACTGATAGTAAGAAGCAAAGTAGCACTAGACATCCTTTGATTAATTCTCTATGTTATGACAATTTAACACCAGCTTATAGAGGTTATGTGAGCAAGGTATCTGATCATGTGGAGCCCAAACATTTCAGACAAGCCGTAAAGGATGATAGGTGGATACATGCTATGACACAAGAGATACAAGCTCTTGAAGATACAAAACTTGGATGGTGGTTGATTTACCACCAGGGATGCATACAGTGGGATTAAAATGGGTATATAAGGTTAAATATAAAGCAAATGGTGAGGTGGAAAGGTTCAAGGCCAGTCTAGTAGCCAAAGGTTATATATTCAGCAAGAGGGACTAGATTTTCATGACACTTTTTCACCGATTGCCAAAATGGTAACAGTCAGATGTGTGATTTCTTTAGCTGTGTCAAAAGGTTGGAACCTATACCAGATGGATGTACACAATGTATTCCTTCAAGGTGATCTAGATGAAGAGGTTTATATGGAGATGCCTGAGGGTTTCAGAAAACCAGGAGAGACAAAAGTATGTAAGTTACTTAAGTCATTATATGGGCTTAAACAAGCATCTAGACAATGGAACTTGAAGCTTACAAATGCCTTGATGTCTACTGGTTTCACTCAGAGTGCACATGATTACTCTCTTTTTTACTCTAAGGAAAGGTGAAGGACTGGTCATCATTCTAGTCTATGTTGATGATCTATTAATCACAAGCAACAATGCACAGCTAATCACAGAGGCCAAAGAGAATTTACACCAGCAGTTCAAGTTAAAAGATTTAGGTGAACTCAAGTACTTCTTGGGTTAACTGGTGCTAAACCTGTCCCCACTCCTCTTGAATCAAATTTAAGACTCACTTCAGTAGAATATGATTTAGTGAATGGGGTTATGGGGGATGAAGTCCTTCATGACATTACATCTTATCAGAGATTAGTTGGAAAGCTTTTGTATGCCAGCATCATAAGACCTGACATCAGCTATGCAGTACAGACTCTTAGCCAGTTTATGCAGTCCCCTAAAAGGTCAAATTGGGAGGCAGCTACAAGGGTGGTCAGATACTTGAAAGGCACAGTAGGACAAGGTGTTTGGATGCAAGCTAAACCTGCCACTATGTTAACTTATTGGTGTGATTTTTACTGGGCTAGTTGTCCAAATACTAGAAGGTTTATCACAGGTTATGTGGTAAAGTTTGGTGAATCCTTGGTGTCTTGGAAGTCTAAGAAACAACACACTATCTCCAGGAGCTCAGCTAAAGCTGAATACAGAAGCATGACTTCAGCTGTGTCTGAAATCACATGGTTATTGAGATTATTTACTGAGTTAGGAGTGCCTATTCATATGCCTATCACTCTTCTTAGTGATAGTAAATCAGCAATTCAGTTAGCAACTAATCTAGTCTTTCATGAGAGGACCAAATATATTGAAATTGATTGTCACTTCATAAGAGACAAGATCAAAGAAGGGGTGGTTGAAACTGTGCATGTTCCCACTCAGCATCAACTTGCAGACCTGTTGACAAAAGGCTTAACTCAAGCACAACATTTGTATCTTCTCAACAAGCTTGGTGTGCTTAATGTCATGCACCCTTCAGCTTGAGGGGGTGTGTTCAAATGTTAGTTAGAGTTAGTTAGTTAAATATTGTTCACTAGTCATTTAACACTGTTAAAATGGTCATTAGTTAACTAATCAATTTGTTGTCAATTAGTTAGTTAAATCTTTGAGTTTGTTGCTCAAATATGAGCTGGCAATATGAGCTGGCAATGTTAGTTAGTTTGTTGTTAATTTCTCAGCTATATAAGCACACTTTGTATGTGTTGAAAAGCAGTTATCATCAATAAGATTCTTCCTCTCTTCCTTCTATTCAGGTTTGTTTAGATCATCAATGAACTGATGAGCTCATTAGCTCACAATTTTCACACAAATAATTAATCCATACTTACTCTTGTTAGCTGATACACCAGCACAAAAGAACAGCAACTCCAGATTGTTGATTATCCAAAGCAAAAGAAGGCGGAGACTCTAGTTAATCCATGACGGTAATATTTCTCAAGAGGAAGGTGAGAAAAGCGGAGGGAAGACAAAGAATATGATAAAGGGATTTGATTTAGGAAACCCTACATTAGATATACATATACCCATCTAGATAGAAATTGGATTAGCTAGGCTTAAGAATGAGTAGAATAGTTTTGTTAATTCTTTTTCTTTCTTTTTTTTTGTTATTTGGGCTCCATTTATTGGTTTGGGATTTGCCTGAGGAGGTGTAAGGTGGTGTGTTTGGATTTTAAGATTATTAATGAAAGACCAAAAGTTGCATAAAAAAATCAATCTCTTTCTTGAAGAGAATGCAACTTGTGATAAGTATTATGAATGTGAATGGATTAAGATGTGATAAAATCATTTTGGATTGAATATATGTCACAACTCACCTCTGTGGAAGGTTCGACAAATATAAAGAGATTTTTTTTTGGCATAAATGATCATTGGTTGTATACCGATGATACGACAAAAGTAAAGCAAGAAACATGTCTTATCAGTGTCAAATTTTGACCATGGTAATACAATAATAATATTATTTTTTCCTTAAAGGAGATGTTCATCAGACAAATGATGCCATGTGATAGTACACAGAGTTAATTGGGAGCTTTAAAATAGCTATTGTATTACTATCGGAAGAATAATATTAGGTCGTAGTAAATCTCAAAAGAAACTTTTTAAGTTTTGAAGAAATTGAAAAAAAATTATTATATTGAAACTATAAATTATGAGAAAATTTAATAACTTCTAATTACTACAATCAAAGCGGGTTATAAATATTTATATAAAATGTTACCTGATTTTTCCTCTTGTTTGTTACATACAAACATGAACATGATAATAGAATCACATACAAATAATTTCTAATTATATTAAAGGGTCAATGAAACAGAAAGAAAGTGAGAACTGAACTAACAACTAGTATATGGAACAGTGGTAGACTCACAAATGTTCTTAGACTATAAACCTTGTGAAGCTGGTATATCTGTTTGCCTCCGCATTAGAGGTTTTTGCCCGTTTGGCCATACGATATGGAATCATATCAGATACCATAATATAAAATTATGTGATGGAATTAAAGTTTTTTTTGAACATCCGATATGAAAATTTTTTGTTGTATATTTTCTAATAAACATAAGAATCTTATAAGTTATAAATTATTAAAATAGCCCCAAATGTTTATTCAATCTTCTCAAACAAATAAAAATTTATAAAATCGCATAATAAATTATTACAAAGCCATGTGTTCTCCACTTAAGTAATTGTTTCATCTAACTTTAATTGATCAAGCTTTAATTAAAGGGAAAAAGTACAAGTACCCCCTTAGACTATGACCGAAATCTCCGAGACACACCTTAACTAAACTAAGGTCCAATTATCCCCCCTGAACTCTTTTTTTTTTGTAATTTTGTACACCTTTTTGGCCTACGTGGCATCCAATTACCACCCACGCGCCTCAATTGAGTGCAGTCACGGAGTGTGCCACATAATCCAAAAGGTGCACAAAAATATTTTTAAAATGAGTTCAGGGGGGTAATAGGACCTTAGTTTATTAAGGTGTGTCTCTGAGATTTCGGTCATAGTATAGGAGGCGTACTTGTGTCTTATCCCTTAATTAAATAAAAAAACTGAACATAAATTGTAGTGTACTAGTATTTAATATAATCCTCCCACATAGTACGAACAATCTCCTCACATTGAACTCGCATTTCTCGATCATATGACCGAGAAGACGAAATTGTTACTTTGAGTCATTTGTTGGTCAATATCATCGGCAACTATATTTTCATGCTCATAAACCATAAATATTTCATTACTCCTTTGATATTCTCGCAAATAATTATGTAACATTGCACAAGCTATGACATTTTTCACTTGTGTGTCAATAACATAATGGTTCATACCTTGTATCACTTGTGTGCAATTACACATTTTTAGTGCATTAATTTCATGCTAAAATCAAACATATTGGAAGTAGTGATTATCAAATATACATCATCAATTTTGTCCTTTTTCATATTAAATTACTTTGAACATTTTCATATGTAGCCGAAAGAGAAGTTTTTTTTATTATGAAAAACCAAAAAAAAAGTATCACTCCCTCCATTCTTATTTATATTCACCAAATCAATTCCTAATTTATCATTTATATGCACCAAATTTAAAGTAATAAATTTTATATTAGTGAGAATAATAAATTTTAAAAAGTAACGATGTGATTATAAATTTTATTTTCATATGAAATAAATGGTTAGTAGATATAAATGTGGGGTTTTTGTAACAAAATATAAACTTGTGGGTCAATTTTTGTATTTAAAAAATCTCAAATCATGAAATGGAATTCCCAAATCATGATTTTTGAAAAATATGGAATTCCATCTCATGATATGAAACCATGAGATGGATTTCAACATGAAATCACATGTCTAAACACTGATTTCATCTCACGATTTCGTATCATGATATGATATCGTATGGTCAAACACCTACTAGTCATGTTTAAGTCCACAAATCTTTTTCTGGTAAAATAGAAATCATTTAAGTTTTAAGTTTTATATATATGAAGTAAGCAGGAAACTACTCCAGACTAGTATATCAAGGAGATAATTCAACTTTTAATTGGACATGAATAATATAACTTTTTTTGGTTTTTCACTCGGTGTTTGAAGTCCGTATTAGAACTCCGATTAAATTTCAATGTAGGACTAAATCTGAATCGCGCACTTTATAACTACACACAAAATAAAGTAGTCATTTTGACATTAAAAATATGAAATTTGGACAAATGTATATTTGGAAAAGAAGAGTTTAAAATAGTAATTGGAAGTACTAATTTGAAAAACTGCCGACCTAGGGTTTTTCCGATGTCTCCTACATAGGCAGCAGCTGCGCAGTTATCATGGCTACTACGGCCACTGGACGGCCTCCTTTAGAGGTTGTCCAGTCCACCCCACCACCACATACGCCATCCTTTTCAATTCCAATACTCTAAATTCTAAACAATCTGCCATAATTAACAAAAAAAGAATCGTAAAATCTATCGAAATAATTCATGGAGAACCTACTATCACGTTTTCAATGGGGGAAAGACAAGACTTTATGATCGAAGAGGGATTGCATCAAGCAGTAGTGTTTAAATTATCCCATGATGCGCTAAATTTGAAGGTATTAAGGTCAATTTTACCAAAACATCTTGGTACCAAGGGAAATTGTTTAATTGGCATACTTGCTCCAAGTCAAATTTTGTTGAAGTTTGATCAATATGAAGATTATGTACTAGTTTTATCTCGCTCAGTTAATTATATTCTCTACAATGGAGAGGAGCACCAATGTAGGATTTTTCCATGGTCCATTGGATATAATCCTAAGGAGGAAACGACGTTAGCTGTGGTTTGGATTTCTTTACCAAACTTATCTCCGGATTTGTTTGCAAAGAAGTCTTTGTTGTCTATAGCATCGACAGTTGGGAAACCATAGACATAGATAAAGCTACTCAAATCAAGTCAAGATCTAACACGGCTAGGGTCAAGGTTATACTTGATCTAATGGAAAAACTTTCAAATCATATAAGGTTGCAGTTTGTGGATGGAAAATCTGGTAAGTTTATCGAGATTTTTCAAGAGACTATATATGATAATCTACCTTTGTATTGCAATTATTGTAAGCACCAAGGTCATGATGAAGATAGCTGTCGTTTGATCTCGAAAAGAAATCAAAATAACAAACAAATTGATGATACCATTGAAGTTTCTTTAAGAGGTACTATCGATAGTGAAAAGTATCAAGGTGATGCGAGAGAAATACTAAATAAAAAAGGAAAGATTGTAGATGTCGATCAAAGTACAACTACTTCTTTAGATCGACAATTGGTTGCTGCCACTTCTGAGTAAAATCGTGTAAACTCAATGGATGTTGATACAAGTAATATAATATTGATGTTCAAACAACTATCGAAAACAAAGGGGGAGCACCAAGAGGTGGAGTTGATGCGCCGCGAGTTGGTTCAGGGAAAAAATTAATGGATTTAGGACAAACACTAATGGATACATCTGATGTTGAAGATGCTGAAAATTCCGGGCAGCATGTTTTGCAACTTGAAAATGAGAATGCAACTAAAAACTAGACACTGGATGCACACAAAAATTCAACTAGTAGTCGGACCCTTTCTCCGACTAGTCAAAATAATTCTCCATATAGTGAAAAGGGTGCGACTGGGAATTTTCATGACAGTGAGAAGAGGCAAGATATTAGTTATTCCTCGAGAGACCTATTGTGTTCGAATATTTTTGATGCTTTATTAAAGACTACTGGAAAGCAAGTAAGGTTAACAGAGAATGACAACGATTTGATCCAAGAAAAACAGGTCTCACCACCTGCTTTCCAGAAGCTACCGTATTTATGCCTAAATGTGTGATTGCAAAGAAGAATGAGTCACGGGTCTTAGTGTCAAATACAATGGATTTGGGCGAGGATTCTCTTGATGAAGATGAGGAAGACAATATGCTATACATATGCTTTGATAGAGTGGCTAGGGAAGGGGATATATCACCTAGGCAACAAAGAAGTGGAAGCAACAAAAGCAAAAAGAAGACACATGGAAGGCAACATAGTTGGGACGGTAAAATGACAAAAGAGTTTGTTCCAAGCCACCTACAGATGCGACATGCAAAACAAAACCATTTGACAATATCAATAGGTTCAACAAGATCCAATAAATCTATAAATAAGTTATGAATTATTAAGTGTTGTTGGATAGGTTTGAAGAAGAAGACAAAAGAAAAATACTTTATGTTACTTTTGATGGACAATCAATCTTTTTTAATTCATGCTTTTGTAATAGAAAGTTTGAGGTTGATAACTCAACTTTCTTCTTGATTGGCATATTTTTATACTATTTAAGCATCCTCATTTATAATAACATCATGCAGTGTATTACAAACTCTGTGGTGATCAGAAAATACTTAGTTCTCTCTAACTCGTATTTTCTTCATGCTTGTTAGGTAGTAGAAGTTAAGTACTTCATTAGGATTAGTAAGGTAAGGCCTAGCTCCCCTTGCTTGTACTTATTTCTATTGATATTTCTCAAATTTTTGTGCGACCTAATTGAATTTTTAATGATTTAAGCTTGAAAATTGCTTGGAGCATCCATGACGTTTGGGCCATTCGAGCAGACTAGTCAAAAAAAAAAACCTTTAATTAATGAGATTTCATTAAAAACTTGTTGGGCAAGATACAAGTTTTGAGTTAAAATAATCACCATTAACTATATATAATATGATATGGCCTTGACCAAGACCAAAGTTTATAATTAGCTTTTAATAATGCAATGACAAAACATCCTACAAATCATATATAAGGAATAGTAGGAGTCACAAATTTGTTCACAGAAATTCAATGACGACGAAAGCAGAGCTTGTTTTTATTCCTTCACCGGCAGCAGGTCACCTCATCTCCGCCGTTGAAATTGCAAAACTCATTCTCAACAGAGATGAGAGGCTCTGTATCTCTATCCTCATTATGAAGCTTCCAATGGATTTCGGCATTCAATCTTACATCGAATCACTCTCATCTATACCCCGTTTGCAGTTCGTTGACATTACTGTTGACGAAAAAACTATTGGTGGATTCATGTCAAATAAGGAGACCTTCTTCATGAACTTCATTCAAAGTCATAAACCAAAAGTAAAAGATTTATTGAATAACTCCAACTTTTCTATATCTAATTCTCGTCTTGCTGGTTTCGTTCTCGACATGTTCTGCACCCCTATGATAGACGTAGCAAATGAATTTTGTGTTCCTAGTTACATTTTCTACACCTCAAATGCTGCTTTCCTTGCCCTCTGTTTTCATTTTGAGTCTCTGAAGAAGGAGCATCATATCGATACCTCCAAATACAAAAATTCCAATGAAGAATTAACAATCCCGGGTTTTAAAAACCCGTATCCATCGAAATTTTTGCCTAGATTGACAACAGATCAATCAGTAATGACGACCACGTTCTTCGATTGGATTACTCGAATCAAAGAGACGAAAGGTATTATGGTCAACACATTCGCCGATCTAGAACCTTTACCTCTTCAGTCTCTTTCAGTTCCGCGAATTTATCCAGTTGGTCCAGTTGTGAATTTGAAGGAAGGAGGTCATGGTCGAAACAGTCAATCCGAAACAGAAAATATTATCAAATGGTTAGATGATCAACCAGAGTCCTCTGTAGTGTTTTTGTGCTTCGGAAGTATGGGAAGCTTTGAAATTGAACAGATCAGAGAAATAGCAATTGCACTTGAGTGTAGCGGTCATAGATTCTTATGGTCCTTACGAAGACCACCACCAAAGGGGCAAATCGGGCTTCCGAGTAATTACGAGAATGTTGAGGAAGTGCTACCAGAAGGGTTTATTCAAAGGACAAATGGGGTTGGGAAAGTGATAGGATGGGCACCTCAAGTGGCGGTACTATCTCATCGAGCAGTGGGTGGATTTGTATCTCATTGTGGATGGAATTCTGTACTTGAAAGCTTGTATTTTGGGGTACCAATAGCTACTTGGCCCCTGCACGCTGAACAACAGATGAATGCGTTTGAGTTGGTTAAAGAATTGGGATTGGGAGTGGAGATTCGAATGGACTATTTCAAAGATTTCCATGGGAATGATGAGAATGTCGAAATTGTGGGTGCGAAGGAAATTGAAAGTAGCATACGACAGCTGATGGCGAATGGAGACGAGAATGAAATAAGGAGAAAGGCGAACGAGATGAAAGTGAAGTGCAATGCAGCTATGAAGGAGGGTGGTTCATCTTATGCTGCTCTTGGGCTTCTAATTGAGGATGTCATTAGTAACATTTCCTGATCATTTTGTTCCACACTGATTACACCTTGTTTGGATGGTTGTTATCGATTGTGTTGTATTGTATTGTTGATTTAAATATAATATTTATTTTGATTGTTAATTAAATTATATTGTATCGTATCATTTAAATCATTGTTAGGTAACGATGAAAATATTCATTTTATGTAACTACCGATTTTGTGTGATCGCATAGTTACGCTAATATTTTCTTCTCATTTTGTCTTTATTTACTATTTAATAATTATATTTCATCATTTACCCTTAACTTTTCATAGTAATTTTATCCCACACCTTATATATGACATTATGGCGGACCAAGAAAATCGTTTTATTTTTTAGTATATATATTTGAGGTACGAAGAAAAAATGTCCTATTCTACCACCAGTGTATATACAACTTTGGATACGAATAATACTGTTACACGCAAGCTTAAGTACGACCTTGTGATTTTTTTAATGATTGTGGAGCGGTCATAACGCTTGGGCCATTCCAATAGACTACGTTAGAACTTTAATTAATGAGATCTCATTACGGATCATTTGGCAGGGGTATGCAAAAATTAAACCGATCGATAAATTGAATCGAAAAGGTTTTTATTGGTTTATTGTTATTGGGTTATTGAATTAATGATTTGTTAATGGTTTCATAAAAAATATTATCGAGTTATCGATTCGGTATTGATTTTTAATATTGGGTTATGTTAGAATGGATGTGTCCACCAGTGATCACAGGATCAGGTCCCTAGACAGAATAAACGTGCGAAAAATAAATAGCTCTAAGTAAATCAGACAAAAGGATTTTAAGTGACAACTCTCTTGCTCAAGGACGGTGAAAACCACGACCTGTACTCACAGGATTTCAACCCAAACTCCATTTCATTCAAACAGAGCAAAATTTCATATTACAAACTCTTGCAACCTAGGAATTAAAACTCTTTAATCCCTCCCCCCTTACTGTAGCAACTCTACTATAAAGGAAAACTAAACAATAACTCTATTGCCCACTAAAACCAACTAACTCTAGTTGATCTAGACTTTAAGAAACCCACCAAGGCTAACTCTAGCTACCAACTCCGATCTTGACGATAAGAGCATACACAAGCAGCAACTCTGCTGCACCACACATCAACTAACTCTAGTTGACACTCCTAAGCAACTCTACAGAAGAGAACATCAAAACAATGATGTAAAATGGCTTGACCAAAACTTAGATCATTCGACTAACTAACTCTAGTTAATACGACTCAAACTAAATACTTAGACAAGCAACCGATCTACTATCCTTTATAACTTAAGAGTAGATTTACAATTTAAGCACAAAAGACACAAAGCTCAAAATACAGCAAAGATGCTTCAACACTCTATCATGTCCCTTTGTTGAACATGAGCAGTGTTCTTCCTTAAATAAGGCTTCTTCTTTTTGAGCTTATGAATTTTCAGAAATTCAAAACTTTGTTTGCCAAATCTTGGTTTGTGTCTTGTGAGAAGATACTTATCAAATGGACATAAACCCCTTGGGACGACACCATTGCCTCAGAGTGTGCTTCTCTGAAAAGATGTGAACAAACCATGTCAGATGTGACAGCTTTTAGATAGTTGTCTTTTCGTCTTTTTCATGTACGCAATCTTTTTGGGACCAGGTCTCTTGCAGTGTGTTCTTTGTGAGTTCTTGAAAAGACTTGCTAGCTCTCTCTCTTTTTGATTGAATAATGTTGTTTGTTTATTGTTGTATATATCAATTAAGGCTGGGCACCGGACCGGGTTGTACCGGTACCGGTACCGTTTCGGTACCATTTTGGTCCGTTCCGATCCGGTAGTCTTCGGGACGGAATGGGACACCGTGAACCGATACTCGGAACGGAACGGTATCACGATTTGATACCAGTGTACCGGTATCGATTTATTTCGATTTTGTTCCGGTCCGGTCCGGTTAATTATTTTTTATTAATTAATTTATATTTTATAATTTATATATAGACATATTTTCAACAACAAAAAAATTAAAATAATTAGATTGGATTGATATTTTTTTTAATTTGTGTCATTGTTTTATCCTTATTTTTATTTAATTTTTTAAAATTACAAACTTAAGTTATTTAAATTACAAGTTATAAGTATAACTTATAACATATTAATAAGTAATAACTTATAAACTTCAAAAGATTCAAAATTTCAAATCTTGAAAACTTAAGGTCAAAAACTTTAAAACAAAAACAACTTTATTAAACTTAAACTCGCAAAATTAATAAGTAAAAATTTAAAAAATATCTTTAAAGTAAACTTAAGTAAAATTACATTGTAAATTTCAAAACTTAAATTTTAAAACAATTAATTTAAACTTAGAAAAATAAACAAACATTCATATTTTCGTAATTCAAAAAATCAAAATAACTAAAAAAAAATTATTATTTTTTGAAATAGCTATATGTGTCGTCCCGTTTATCCCATCCCGTTCCATTTCGGTCCGATCCGGTCCGATTTCATCCCGGTATATAGTGGGACGGGACGGAACCTAGTATCCATCTCGGTAATTTCGGTCCGATTCATCCCGGTACCGGTCAACCCGTCCCGTTCTGGTACCGGTTCGTTCCGGTCCGGTGGTTTCGGTCCGCTCTGGTGCTCAGCCTTACTTTATTTATCAATCACCAACAAGAGTTTTGACCACTGAAATAAACAACCTCCTCCGCCTTTCCTATTGGTGAAGTACGCTCCACTTTTCACCAACCAACCTGACAAGACAGTTTTACAGTTGTACACCATTTTGAATCTGGAAGAGAGCACTCTGCTAGGGCAGCGAGTCCTTGCATTTTTTAGGATCATAAAAACACCTAGAATACAACAGGTTATTGGGTAAACCGATAACCCATTCAGTCTAGTAATTTACTACATTTACTTGTACATAAATATTATATATTAATCTCAATACCTTATTAGTTACTGTCTTTATCCTTAAGACTTCAATTCACACTTCAAAGTGACTACTAGTTCACAACTTCACATTATACAAAACATCAAAATCTGAAGTAAGAACCCTATTCCTCTTAATTTCTCTGTGTTACAATTGTATAGTTTTTTCATTACATTATTGTGTTGTCGCGTCAAATTTATTAGAGAAGTCATATATTTATTTTATAAGTATAATTTTCTTATTGGTTAAACCGATAACCGAACCGTTAAGGACCAAAGCCGATAAACCGAAAACTGATAAAAAATATCTTATTGATTTGATTATCGATTTAAAGTATTTAAAAACCAAAAATTGATAAACCGAACCGATAATACGTAAAACCGAACTGAACCGACCAATGCACACCCTTACTATTTGGGGTAGTGATGACAATGGCACGGTGTGGGGCGGGGGTTGGGCGGGTTGAACTTAACCCGCAAAATTTTTAATACGCCTCGCCCCATCCCGCATAATATATTTTTTTCATTTTCAACCCGCCTCATCCCGTCCCGCATAGACCCGCTCCGCATGAACCTGCCCCGCATAATTTTTTTTAATATTTTCTTTTTCTACTTAAGTTTGATACTAAAAATAAAATTCATAAAAAAATTATTTTTTAGAGGTCAATTGGAAAACATGTAAGAAATTGTATTATTTTTTTATTGAACCATTTTCATTTACTATCTTGAATATTTTAGTAGCTTTAAAGAAATTATATTAATAAATAATGCTCTATCACTCTTATTACATGTAAAAAATTAAAATTAAGTTTAAACCCACATAAAATCACACATACCCGCAACCCGTTCCATCCCGCATTAGTTTTAAAAAATCCACTTCAACCCGCTGCCCCGCATCCCACTTGCCCCCGCACAACCTTAAACCCGCCCCACTCCGCATAGCCTTAACGCCCCACCCCACATCCGCTTCACTCCATTGCCATCCCTAATTTGGGATAATTTTATAAAAAGGAAAATCTATGTAGCTAGGCAAATATAAATCTTATATTTACTTCTTAATATTCTTTTTAAAAATAATTATTTAATAAAGCTATAATATTATTTCAATAGAAAATTTATATGATTATATTCAACCCCCTAATTCACACATAATTAGAAATTGTATCTCACTTTTTCCCCTCTCACCTATATTATCGTATTTCTTTCACATGTCGTGACTCCGTCAATTTAGCATAATTCACTTTTTAATTTCTTCGAGTTCAAATTAGAGATTTTTCTAAATTCGCTCTTTTGTAATTTTTCAAGATTTTGAGGACAAAAAATAAGGAAAAAGGCTCAAAATTCTAAGAAAAAAGATAAATAGTGATACTGGTCATTGAAGAGATGTTCATTTCTATCTATTAGAAGCTTTGCCATCTCCATTGTGGGTACTAGGTGGCTCATACCAGGAACAGGAATGAAAACCAACTCTGTTTTCTTGTTTACTGGCTCCATATTTTGATGCTTGAATGAAATTTGTTATGGCTCATAACTGGAAGCTTGATCTGTATTCATTTTATAAGATGTTGATTTAAAAAACGTGTTAAGTGTTAGGTGAGTGAAGACCAATAGACTTAGTGAGCAAGAATTATTGTTAAATGATGCCATGCCTTGCTGCCAACTTATAATTAATTACAATATCATAAACTAAGATTTAAGACCAATGGATGTCTTTTGGGTGAAGCCTTTAGCCCCTCATTTTTTGGGGTTCTGTTTCCATCCATAAGTTATATACTCACTTTAATTTAATTTGTTTGTTTTGTTTTAACTTATATTTCCTCTATTTCATATTAAGTAAATTTGTGACGTAAGCACACTTGTTAAGAAAAAAATATTCAAGAACATAATTTAAATTACATTTTCCATTATTATCATTGGTGAAATCATTTTTTTTTATCATTGGTGAAATCATAAATATACCTTTGTAAATAGTGTAATTTATCTCCTAGAAAATGTAAAAGTTTTATAAAAGGAGAGGGCAAATATGGAAAAAAATTCAAATAACTATGAAGTATGAACTTTGAACAATTCAATTGTTTTGAACAATGAAAAAAGTTCCAAAATTCAGTTAATATGGAATAGAGGGAGTACGGAGTTTAAGAAAATAAATGAATTTTGTGGTTTTCAATTAAAAATATGTAGATCTTGTGGATTTAATTAAGTTGAAATTAAAAAATTATTATCTTTGATCTACCCTTTAGAGCATTCTTTGTTTTCTTTTGAAGATTGTAAACAAATACTTAATTTGTAGGATCATTGAATTGGTGGTTCACTAGCCAAATAACGTAACCATTTATAAAAATAAATTACATTGAAATAGTCACAGTCTATAATTATATACTTGTTACATAAGTTTTATTCGCTATTCGAAGAAGAAATCTATCTTCAATGAAACTTTTCAGAAATTGGAGAAGGAAGAAAGTGTCGTTTTTTTTCTATTTTGAAATCCTAATATAATTCTAAAGGGACTCAACTTTTCAAATATTCCCCATATTCACTTTTAATTGTCATGTTGTTGTTTTTGAAAATTAATTTGACTAATTTTCAAAATTAAATTAGATTACATTAATTCAATATTTTAAACAAAAAAATTTAGATATTCGAAAATATACGAAAAGTACTATAAATTCCAAATTTTGCATATCAATATGATGAAAAAATACATCGTAAAATGTTAGTCAAAGTTATTATCGTTTGATTCTAAAAAATGAACCTATAACAATTAAAAGTGAACGGTGATAGTAGTTGTGTCTCTTTCCTTTTATTAATAGACTAGTCTCTAAG
>JAJOOO010022228.1:0-12032 GCA_029582685.1 Solanum piurae
ACTTGTACATTAAAAAAAAGTACACAACTTTTTTATTGGAAAGTTAAAAAGTGATAGTCATATCTATGACTATCACTTCATTTAGCCGTTTACACTATTGACTAGCTCTAACAATTTTTTTTAAAAAAAATTTAATCTTTCCTAATTAACTAAAAAATGGGGCCTTTGCATTTATTGTCTTAGTTCTAATTTTATTTTATTTTTAATTTAATCCTACCTAATTAACTAAAAAATGAGGCCCCCTAAAATTGGGGGCCTAAGGCCAAAGACTTTTTTACATGCCTTGCCAGCCGCCCCTGGGTGTAACATTTTTTGAACGTGTCACATCAAGATTCGCCCGATGTGACGCTATATCAATTAGGACATGTAGGGAACTAGAAGGCCCATTTTGTGAATATTTGTCAAGTCAATATAACAAACCGGGCCCGTTTTACCCGAGCCATCACGTAAAGATCGTCTAGACGAAAAATGGGCTAATTGGCTCCAACAGTACAAGCCAGGGTCTGTCCTATTCTGTGCTTTCGTGAGTCAATTGATTCTCGAAAAGGATCAATTTCAAGAACTCGTATTAGGGATTGAATTGACCAATTTACCCTTTCTGATCGCGTTAAAACCTCCATCTGGTGTCAAGACGATCGAGGAA
Organism: Solanum piurae; assembly: GCA_029582685.1. Taxonomy (NCBI): domain Eukaryota; kingdom Viridiplantae; phylum Streptophyta; class Magnoliopsida; order Solanales; family Solanaceae; genus Solanum; species Solanum piurae. Next base: position 644 of record JAJOOO010022228.1, read on the forward strand.
GCCCTACCGGAGGGATTTGAAGAGAGGACTAAAGGCAATGGAATAGTATGTGGGGATTTTGTGCCACAAATTGGGATTTTGAGTCATTCTTCAATTGGATGTTTTGTGAGCCATTGTGATTTTGGATCAATGTGGGAATCTTTAATGAGTGATTGTCAAGTTGTGCTTGTACCAAAGTTGGGTGACCAAATTTTGAATACTAGGATTTTGGCTAATGAGTTAAAAGTTGCTCTTGAAGTTGAAAGAGATGAAAATGGATGGTTCACAAAAGAGAATTTGTGTAACACTATAAAAAGTGTGATGGATGAAGGGAGTGAATTAGGTGAATTAATCAAGAAAAATCATGTCAAGTGGAAAGAGACACTAACAAGGCCAGGATTCATGAGTGGTTATATGGAAGAGTTCATCAATGATTTGCACAATCTTTAGAAGTTCTTCAACTTTTTATTTTGGGTGTTATGCATCGAAAACCAAGCTATAGTTCTATTTACTGTTTCGATAAAATTCAGTAATTTGAACTCTAAATCTGTATTGTTATTGCATTGTCTTAAACGCTAGTCTCTACCTGTGTTATGTATCCTTTGCTAGTATATTATTCATGCTTCGAGTATTGAATAGTATAATGTGTGTATGTCGTGATATAATAAATATTATGAACGTCTTTTTATCAATTATCCATAATTATTTTTTGGCTTTAACTTGATAAAATCTAAGCTCTATGCACAACGAAAAGGTGAGTAGTGATCGATTACACAGTTCAAATTTGTGACTTATAAATCATATGTAAATAATTATACCGTTACTCTAAGGCTCTTCTTCAAACTTATGCTTGGTATCTGGGTAAAAAAATTATTCGTACATGTTGTTTACATCAAATCAATAAAGATAAATGTCACTTATATATTTATTTATTACTTAATCATGATTAAGTTATATATATAAATTGCTTGGTATTGTATAATTAAAATTATAAACCATTCATGCCTTTTCTTTTGTTACATTCCTTTTAATTTTGATATTAACGTTCAACTAGTAGGAGATAGATGTATTTATCATAATTAAATTTTCTATTTTTTTTTATAAAAAAAATGGTCAAATGCCCCCTAATTTATATACGGATTTTCAACTACACATTTTAATTTAACGGGATTCCTATCACCCTTTTAAACTATTTAAAATTGAAATTATTACCACCCTATATACCTACATGACAAAGTGAGTGTATTGCATTCTCTTTGAGAGAGTCAAGATAAAAAAATAAATATTAAAATTTACTTTTAATATTTTTTTCATAAATATATGTATTTTAATCTTTTTTCCTTCTTTTCTTATTTGTTTCTACTTCTAATTATTTGCTTTCTTCTCCATAGTAACTTTGTAGAGATCAATGACTCAACTTTATTTAAATTAATTGAGTGACTTTCTAAGTGAAATATCAATAGTTGAGTGACTTTCTAAGTGAAAGAACAATAGTTGAGTGACTTTTGAGTTATAAAACAAAGTTAAGTGACTTTCTAAGTGAACAACTCAAAGTTGAGTGACTTTCTAAGTAAATTGTTCAAAGTTGAGTGATCATTTGAGATATTAACTCTCAAATTACACCACCTCTTACCATTTTGAAATTACTATCATAACTATGTTAATCGATACACCACAAATCACAAATGATAATCCACAATCAGGAACTATGGAGCCAATTTTTTTAAAATTAAAATAAATGTTAACTTAATACAATGACACTCAACTAATTTTCTTTAATAAACTTTCAGTACAAGGAAGATTCTTGATCCTATATTCAATACTCAATAGACCCATGAAAGTTTTTGTACCCACTTGCAATTTTTGTGATTTGATTTCTCTCCGATTCAAAACTCAAGTTTCGTCAATGGATTTCAAAGATTTTTCTAGACAGTCAATTCAATGGATAAGTTTTATTTCAGCTTCAAATAATTTTCCTATTGATTTAGCAACTTGTAATTTTCCTAAAAATCTAAAAAAATGTAGGGCAGGTTCTTTATCTTCTTCACATATTTACTACGAAAATTTGATACAAAACCACCCTAAATCTTTTTCAAATTGCCTCAAAGTTTAGGTATAAGCTTCTCTCAACATTTTGATTCTTTTGGTATGGCAAATCAAAATTAGAACTCAAGCTTTTAAACTAATTTTAATGGTGATTTCAAGCTGTGCTTCAAAGTTTCAACCTTTAGCTTCGATTTTAAGCCATAGAGAATTCTTCGAACCATCGACGAACTCAGCTTGTTCTCCTAATTTAAAAACATAGATTCAAAAAATTCATATGAATGCTTGTCAATTTTCATAAAGGTCCGACATTCTTCAGATCCAAACATTTCAGCTATGAACTCAATTAACCTAATTTTTTCAACTTCAAACAATTTGCAACCAACATTATAATTAAAAAGTTTCAAGATATGAAGATCCAAGACACACATCTACAAATTTTGAATTTTTGACCTTTAACAGAGCTTTTAGAATAAGAAATTAAAAAGAAAAAAGAAAAATAAATATCCGCATGTCAAACGTGTGCATTTCACCCGTCAACATAAATATGGTTGTAGCTTTTTAAGGATATAAGAATTTTAATTTTAAACAGTTCAGGAGGTAATAGGACTCCCGTGAAATTAAAGTGTGTAGTTGAAAATCCGAATATAGGTTAGAGGGCATTTTGACCATTTTTTCTTTTAAAAAATTTGAAATGACAATTGACTCCGTCTATAAAAATATAGTTCTTTACAGTTTTCACAAATTTTGTGCGAAAAATAACCTAACAGACGTCGTTAATGTTCTTTCAAAATCTGTCTTTATTTAAAAACAATCAAAAGACTTACACAGTCTGACATTTCTTTCGTCGAATTTCTTTTATTTTTTAGTAATATATTATACTCAATCTTATCTCTCGTTGTACTCGTAATCTCTTGATGACATAGCAACAAAAGTTTAACTTAGTCATTATTTCCAAACTCATTTTGCTATCTATCTTCTAATAACTTGTCATCTTCAAATTTTCCAACTCATTTTGTTATCTTGAAACTTCTTATCCTCATCTTGACACTAATTTGTTTGTATCTGTTTATCCAAAAACTTTGAAGACTTACCATTATTCCATCTCCTATATAAATAAATATTACACATTGCAACACCAACTTTTCACAAAAATATCACTTTATTACAAAGTTTGATTAACTTCTATACGTTGATAATATAAAAGAATTTCTCGATAGAGTTCTCCATACAACTAGAGAAAGACAATTTACAGGTATGTTTTCCACCAAGAAAAATGTTGTTTTGTGAAATAATAAAGTAAGTATATGAAGAATAATATATACTTACGTATGAAAAAAAGAAATAATATCGTTTGTTATTTTTTAGTGTCTTGAAAAAATCTTGAAATTAGTAATTATTAAAAAATTTAAGTCAGGTATATTGACATTGTAAAAAATTATGTGTCATCGTGTTAAATTAATTATAATTATCTAACTTGATGAAATCAAAAATCATATAGAATTAAACTCTTATGATATGGTTAAATTGATCATTTTGTTTTAATGATTAGTTCCTCTATTTATTTATCAGAAGAAATATATATAAACCTTATTCTTACAAAAGAATGGGCCGGAAACAACACTATGATTTTAGGCCCAGAAAAAGGCCCATGTGATAACTACTACTCTAGTGCAGAGTCGAGCCCTGAGATTTGACTGTGGACTTAAAAGAACATCTATAGACGCTTTACGTCCAATTATGACGGATAAGCTTACATTATTATTTTGTCGGCATAGAGTAAGCCAATGCGTATATCCTTGATATCTTTATTGCTTCTTTTCTAGTAGAAGTTCACGACCTATGGATCTTCTACATCCACGCGACTTTCTAAATGAAAAATTTATATTGGTGATGTGTGAACCAATTTGCTATTTTCACGAGATATCTATCACCTTCTACCTACAATAAGTATCAAATAACTCTATCTACTGAGACTAGAATAAATGAGAATTTCATTTGCACTTCTAAAGGCTTACTTTAGACCTAGGGTAGAAGTTAGCTCTGACATCTTGTTTTGATTTACTCATTTTAAGTTAAAATAGTTTTTAAACACTTTTCGAGTGTTTGAGTAAAGTTAAAAAGTGTTTATAAACACTTAATTTTAAGCTACAATGACAAAAATAAATCAAAAGTCGTAAATTAGAATTTCTAACTTATGAATTTCGGCTTATAAGTCAAAAATGAAAAGACAATCCAAACAGACTCTTAAAATTGGAAATTTCATTTGAACTTCTACAGCCTAACTTTAGACCCGGGGCGAAAGTTAGCTCTCACATAGTTAAGTTTGGTTATTTCATTTTAATTTCTAAAGCCTAATTTTAGACCTTGAGCGGAAATTAGCTCTCACATAGCTAAGTTTGGTTATTTCATTTTAACTTCTAAAGCCTAATTTTAGATCTTGGGGGGAAGTTGGCTCTATCATTACTAAATTTGAAAATTTCATTTAAATTTCTAAAGCCTAATTTTAGATCTGGGGCCGAAGTTAACTCTGATAGTAATTAAACTTCGGCCCCAGATCTAACTTTAGATCGTCACATCTGAAAGTAACCAAACGTAATTTTTAGAAACAAGATATTATTTAAATAGTACTATGGTATATCCCTTTATTTCTTGTTTAAAAATCAGGTTGTAGAATTCATTTTTAATTTCTTTTTTTGTCATTTTTAATTCACTGTAAAAAAAATATTAAAAAATTGGCTATAAATTTCATTGCCTGATTTGTTCATAGCTAACAAAAAATTGTCGCTAAATAAAACTAACAACAAATTTTGTTATTTAGATGTGAAACTAAACATATATCAGAAAGTCAACTCATCTATTAGCACAACTTAATATACAATCATAATTCGGGAGAATGTTTCGCGTCATTCAACTATGAATGATTCTTTCACAAAATCATTTAATTTTTTTATAACTTAAAGTCATTCAACTATAATTAATTATCTTTGAAAGTCACTCAATTAAGAGTAATTTTCTTAGAAGTTCAGCCAACTAATATGATAATTTCAACTCCTTGAAGTTTATAATATGAAGACATAATTTGCTACTCTAATTTTTCTCATATAATTAAGAAATATTGAAAATTTTCATTATTGTCTCACTAATGTTCAAAGGTTGGCATAGACTAATAATTACCTAATTATAAGCCAATTTCATCATTCCCTCCTACGAATATATAAGTGGAGATAAACAAGCACGTCATAGTCAACATTAAAAATTTTCTTCCCTTTTAATTTGTTTGTCTTACTTTTTAATTTTTTATATTTCTAAAATATGTATAAAAAATACTATAAATCATGATTATTGACAACTTAAAATATTTTTTAAAAAAACATATAAATAATTCGATTGCTTATAAAAAATTTGATTGATTCATAAAATAAATTTAGTTATGTCAAATAAAATGAAATAAAATAAGTACCACGTATTATTCAATTTGGAAACTAGATAAAAAAAGTATTGTAAATCTCAATGACCATGAGACAACTACAATTATATTCAATTTTTTTCTTCCGTTTTAATTTGTTTGCCTTATTTTTTAATTTTTTATATATTTAAAAATTGCGTAAACAATACTATAAATCATGATAATTGACAACATAAAATATTTTAAAAAAACATATAAATAATTCGATTTCTTTTGAATTTTTTTTCAATTGATTCATAAAATTAGTCTATCCGTGTCACATAAAATGGGACAAAATAAGTAACATATATTTTTTAATTGGAAACTACATTAAAAGTATTGTAAATCTCAACAATTAACAACATTTGATTGACTCTTGAAATTATATTTGTGCTACATACATTGGGACAACAAAGTAACATATATTATTTAAAAATTACGTAAGTACTATAAATTACAATCATTAACAACTTAAAATATTTAAAAGTTAAATTTAAAATTTAATTAACTCTCTAAATTCTATCTATGTCACATAAAGTGAGACAAAAAAATAATTGATATTGGATCGTACTAATAGACTTGTTTGTTTTTGTATTTATTACTAGTACTTTATTTAAATATATGTTTTACTAATGGCTATTAAAATTTATTTTATTATATTATATAACATTATTAATTTTATTGGACTGCATGGATCAATAAAATAGTTAAAATAGGGACCTTTTTATTTCTTAAAAAGTTAGCTTAAAATAAAAATTTCATCTCAATAAAATCTAATGAATTTTTTATTTAAAATGGGGACGTACATCCATTTTTCTTTTTATTACATATAGCGAAGTACTGTTATAAAGAACATATAATATAAAGATAAGATTTTCATAAAAAATATGATCGCTATAGTGAACTGTTATCCTGTTATAACTAATAACGTTTTCGGCATCTTTAGTTTTGAATTCTAAAGATCTAAATTAAACGTGTTGTCACCCTTCATTTCATGATATTACTCTATAGAGCTTTTGATTTAATCATTGCTAGCAACTCAACGTGTAATGTTATATAATATTACGTCGAATTTTGGATTGTGTATCACTTAATAATATACTGGTTAATTCCTTGACTTATATGGACACGTGAATTGACAGACAATCTTCTAATTATTATTTTTAATTTTTTTTCTTAATATAAAAAGATTAACCCTCACAATTAGAGTGCCAGAGTGATTAATTTAATTGATTGGAGTTTAGTCAACCAATATAATGCACTATTACTACTTGCTATTTAATTAACTTTTATGTCGAAGAGTGTGTTGTCATTATAGTCAAATAATTGCACGGATGCGAGATATATACACTTGGTGGCAAGAATTTTTGCACGAGCTCAATATTTATTTACAAAGTTACTTTTTGAAACATTTTTGGTTAGATAATTTTAATTTTTTAATTTAAAATAGGTTATATATTTGTATTTGTATAATAGTAAATCATTTCAAGTGTGAAATGAATACTTACAAATATTATTAACATTGTAAATTTTAAGTTTTTATATATTTTAAAATTTTTAATCTAAAATAAATTATATATTTTTAGGTGGTAATAAATCATTTTATCTATAATAATATATAATATATTTGCGTGAAGAAGATTAGCTAATAAAGCAATATCATTGATTAAGTAAGAAGCAAAAAAGAAAAACAAAAGAAAATTAACTAATAAGCAATAATTGATAAAGTAACTAATCAATACTCCCTCTTTTCCTAATTACTTGTTCACTTTTGAATTGACATACTTATTAAGAAAACAATGAATGTCATAGTTGATTTACCATTTTACCCCTATTAATTATAAAGTGAATGAACTAAAAAATTAAAATTTTCTAGAAGTTTTACCTTTTTAAAAATTAATTAATTAAGGGTATAATTGTTAATTTTTTTTTTGTCTTTTCTTGATTTGTTAAATAACAGTAAAAAAAAGAAATTTGGATAAGTAATTAGGGACATTTTGAGACATCCTAAAATAGTATAGTAGACAACTATTATTGGACAGAGGGAGTAATTAAGAAGCTCAAAAGAGAAATAAAATTAATTATTAATTAACTAATAATTCGAAAAATAGTCCTTACTACCCCAATTTAAGTGAGTGGGTGGATCGTTATTTAGATTAATCATTTTTTTCGTAAGTAAAATATGTTTGTTTGATATTTTAAATTTGTCAATTCAATATATCATTATATATGTACGAAAAATGTGCCTTTTTTCCTTTCAATTTTTCATTCGGGGTCTGTTCTCCGCATTGAAACACCGACTAAAGTCGGAATCGCGCACTACAGGGCTCGTTAGAAGGTGACGCTCCAACAAATTTTTCTTTATACTTAGGACTCAAACTCGAGTCTTTTAATTAAAAGTGGAATAATCCCACCACTACATAACAACTCATGTTGACTATAAAATGTGCCGCTTATAATCACCTCAAGGTGTTTATGTGCTATATATCTCACATTAAGAAAAAAACATTTTGTATTTCAAAAAATTGTTTCAAAATTTTTATAAATAATTTTTTCTATGAAATTTTGCTTCCAACATTTTAGAAACCAACATTTTCTTTGGGCATTTGTCTCAATTCTAGTTTTTGCAGCAACTTTTTTTTTCTTTGAAAATGTTTGGTTATTTTATTTTCTCCAAAGTTTTTTTTTTTTTTTAAATAAATTATTTTCAACACCGTGGAGAAAATATATAGCTCTCATCTTGGCGCGTGGGGAACTTATAACCATACAACATCAAAGCATATGGACAGTTTCCTACTACTGGGTGGGTCCCCCGTACCCGGTAAGAATACCGGTGCATTAAGTTTTTGCTATGCACAAAATTCCGATAAAGAACGAACTATAATAACTCTACATACTATATAGTGTGAATTTAGATTAGTTAGACTAATGAGCTTCTAATATGAATGATTGAAGGATTTGAGCACAAATTAATTAAATCAATTAATTTCAAATTCGAACCCACAAAATTTAAATTTTGTTTATCCCTAATAACAGAGAGCTCTTTATCTTATAATGAATTAATATAACATGAATTTAAGTTATTTGGATCAGTAAATTTCTAATATTAATAATTATTAATTTAAAATTTGAATTCATTAAATTCAAAGCTCAAATCTGTCATCTCTGTTAATAGGAAGAACTTAATTTTAAATAACACAAATTTAAATTAATTGAACTAACACACTACAAACGCCATATATTAATTAACATATGTTCATCGGAGGACATGAACATGTGCTAATTAATAGGTAGGGTGAAAGAAGGACATGAACCCATACTAATTAATACTAGTAATGATGAAAGAAAAAGCACATGAACCTATAAGAATTGGATTATCCAATCCCAAACTCGAAACTCATAAAACTTAAATCTTAAATTTATCTTGAAAGTTCTTTTATCCCATAATGAGTCTATATAGTGTAAATTTAAATTAGTTAGATTAATAAACTTCTAATATGGAATGAACTCAAGTTCAAATTAATCGATCAACTAATTTTGAACTCAAATTCGTAAAATTTTATAAATCTTGAATCAACTAATTTTGAACTCGAATTCATAAAGTTCAAATCTCAAATCCATTTCTATTAATATAAATTTCTTCATTTCATAATAAATTTATGTAGCGTGAATTTAAATTAATTAAATCAGTAAGTTTCTAATCCGAAATGAACCTAAACTAAGAGATTAATTGAATCAACTAATTCTGTACTCTAATTCATAAATCATATAGTTTAAATATTGAATCAACTAATTCTAAACTTGAACTCATAAAATACAAATCTTGGATCAGCTAATTTTAAACTCGAAATCATAAAGTTCAAATCTTGAATCCACTCCTATTAGCAGGGAGCTCTTCATCTCACAATAAATGTATTTGACGTGAATTTGAATTAATTGGACTAGTAAGTTTCTTACCGCTTAATGAACCTAAACCCATATTAATTGGATTAGCTAATTCTGAACTCGAACTCATAAAATTCGAATCTCGAATCAACAAATCCTAAACTCAAACTTATCAACTAATTCTGAACTCAAACTAATAAAATTTAAATTTTGAATACTAAGTCTGAACTCAAACTCATAAAATTCAAATCTTAGATCCGTTTCTGTTGATAGTAGGAAGCTCTCTTCATCTCATAACAAATCCATAGCATGTGAATCTAAACTAATAGAACCACCAAACTTTGAATATATAATAATTAATGAAATTCGAATCCCCCAACAAGTAAACAAAAAAGTGGATCTTGAACCTCTATATAATAAGTCAAAAATGAGTGGTCTTAATACAAACTACAAAGCAAATAAAAGTGAACTTTGTTGCTTTGTCATTTTTCTCTCTTGTAATTTTCAGAATAGTAACTAAAAATGGAAGGCAATTTGGGTGGCGGAGTTAACAATCAAATTGAAATTGAAACCCCAAACAACATCACAATCAAAGGGATTCTTGGATTGTTAATGGCAAATACAGAGGCAACAGATATCAAGAAAGTTATATCATTAGGAATGGGTGACCCAACATTATATTCTTGTTTTCATTCACCTGATGTTGCACATGATGCTGTTATTGAATCTCTTACTTCCCACAAATTCAATGGTTATTCACCTACTGTGGGGCTTCCTCAAACAAGAAAGTAATGTACCCTCAACTCTCTTTTCAATTATCGTATTATTTCGTTATTGTTACTATTTTTTGTAAAATTATACGGAATATGTTATTGTTGTAGTTGTACTGTCACTGACAGCAACTTACATACACCTCAATTCCCCTCTGACCCCCACCCAGTCACTTTTTTTTAAAAATAATAATAATAGTAGTGTTTCGCTCATTGCATTATTTCATTTTTTTTTTTTGATGTTAGTGCTATTATTTATGTATTTCTTTTTTTCAAACTTTTTGGAAATGCTTTATTTAAATTGAGGTCTATCGGAAATAACATCTCGTGGAGAGGTATAGTTTACTTTTCCCACCCCATTTGTGAGTTTATACTGAGTATGTTGTTGTTGTTGTTGTTGTTGTAAGCCAGCTACATGCAACTTAATTTTCCCATTTTTATTTAATAATAGTGGTGTTTAGTTATTGTATTATTTCGTTGTTGTTATTGGTGTATGTTGTGTACTACTTTGTATTTCGGATTATTTTGTTGTTGTTACTGTTCTCATTTCTCTATTCTCTTTTTCAAACTCTTTGGAAATGGTTTATTTAACCTGATGGTTTGTCGGAAATAATCTCTGTATCTCTACGAGGTAGGGGTAAGGTCGGTGTATACTCTACTCTACTCTGTCCTCCCCTGAACCCCATGTGTGGGATTACACTGGGTATGTTGCTGTAATTATGGTGTTCGGGTCAGCTTAGATGTATCCTCAATATTTTACTAGTTGGTTACTTTGTTTTAATTTGTTGTTGCATGTATTTTGATCGAACAGGGCGATTGCAGATTATTTGTCGCGTGAGCTCCCAGAAAAGTTATGTGCAGATGATGTTTATATAACAGCTGGTTGCACCCAAGCCATTGAAATAGCATTGTCGATTCTGGCTCGCCCTGGTGCTAACATATTGCTACCGAGGCCTGGTTTCCCAATTTATGCACTTTGTGCTGCATTTAGACACATCGAAGTTCGATACTTTGATCTCATTCCAGACAAAGGCTGGGAGGTTGATCTCAAGGCTGTTGAAGTTCTAGCTGATCGTAACACGATTGGAATAGTTGTTATAAATCCTGGGAATCCTTGTGGAAATGTTTATAGTTACAAGCATCTTCAAGAGGTTGTTCTTATTGCTCTTTTTCCACACAACTTTAACTATCTCTAACCGTGGTGTCTGAGTCAGTTTGTGTGCACCTCGACTAATTCAACGGCTGTTTTTCGTTTTAGCATTCT
>JAJOOO010022229.1:0-23206 GCA_029582685.1 Solanum piurae
ATTTGATTTGCGAATGAGTGGGTTTTAAAATTAGTTTAGGTTAATTATAGGGTGACCAATAGATGAGTGTCATGTCATTAATTTATTTATTTATTTATTGGGTTTAAATTGAGGGCCGTTAAAAATAAGCGCAATATGGGACCTAAGGGTAGACGTCAAGGGTATTTTAGAGCTAATAGATTGACGGAAGGTAATTTTGTACCATTTCCAATAATTTAAGGGTATTTTAGATCCTTTTCAGTATATATAAATGGTAGCTTAAAATCAACTTTTGTCAGAACAGCCTCCAACTATGATAATTTTGCAACGCCTAATATATAATTAAGTTACATGCATACCTTTTACCAATGGTCCAAGATGACATTTCAGCTGATGAGGATCCTGCTCCATGCAACGCGAAGTTCAAACTAATGACGCCTTCCATTGATTTGCTAAACGCTCAAATTATGTTTACCATGCCAGGACCTGTGATGGCATCTTGTAGCTTCTTTCACATAATTTTGATTTAGTGATACCCACTCTGAATTAACTTGTTCAGTTTGTGTTATATGAAAATAAATTGTTCTGAAGGCCTTTACGTTATTGACCGGCTTTAGAATGACTTATCTTTCAATTATTTTTTAAGTAAAAGGAAAAAAAGGGGTTTTTTTTTTTAAAAAAAAAGGGTGTATCAATTTTTTAATGAACTACATACACCTGATTCTCATTAAAATGAGGTATGTAGGCATTCATTTTCGGGTTCGATATTTCTAAAAAAAAATTGTTTTGCCTCTCTGTTCAAAAGAAAAAAAATCTTATTTTTTTGTGTTATCCCTTGATTAGAGTTTGTGCCAAACCAAGACAAGTCTTTAATTTTGATTATCTTCCATTCAAAGGTATGAATGGAACCTCCAACTAAAGGACAGGACTATAAAAAATCTAGAATTGAAGGGATTCCGGAGTGCATGATTGTTGATACGATACACGTAGATCTGTGGTGATGATGGACAAGTATTGGAGATTATGAGCAGAGAAGGGTAAAAGATCATTTGGGGCATCTTGTGCATTTGATGGAAATTGATCCAAGAAGAGATTTGATCGGGGTATTGAATCCTTTTTGGGATCCTAAAAATAACGTGTTTTAATTCTCCGACTTTGAAATGACTCCAAATCTAGAGAAAATTGCTAGCTTCATGGGAAAAGGGTATAGTATTCGGAGCACTAATCTCCATAACAAAAGACCTATACTCCCTAAAAACATTGATGAAAAAAATAAGTTTCTGGACCTGTTTAAGATCAACCAGATGCAGCAAAAGAGTTTCAAAAATTGATGGATCTCTTTAGATTTTATATGAGAGGTACGGTCGAAGGGATGAGTTTTATAAATACCAAAAGCAACTCTGCAATCAAGGGGACATAAAAGCTTGGAAAGTGAATGGACATTTTGCCTTTATTGTCGCATTTTTGGGTCTTATTGTTTTCCATGAATCGGACAAGTCATATGGCTAGGGTGGTGATGGAGCTGATTATAATGAAAAATCCTACCATTATACCCCTGATTCTTGCAAATATATTCCGAGCGTTAACCAAGTCCAAAAAGGGGGAACCTACTTTGAATGGTCAACATCTTACTACAAATGTGGTTTTTGGAACATCTCTATCATCATAATCATACGCCAAGATTCACTTCTGACTGGTCTAATTATGCATCTAGTCATAAGAAAAAGGCAGCAAAAATTGACTTTCCAAAAGGGGTTCTAGCATGTTAAGAAAAACTCTCAGTGTTAACTTTTGATGAAATTGTTTGAAATTATTACTGGTGGATCCTTCAGGAGTATTCTCGAATATTACTAAATCATGAAACTATGATAGGTACCAAAGGACCACCTTTCCTTTATCCTTCTCCACTAGCATTTCTCTTTGCTTAGGAATTATACTCCCAACCCAAATATCTTGAATATTGCCACTATCAAAGGAAAAAACATGGGGGGTGGGGTGTCAAACATAAATATACTAATATCATTATGTGGTAGGACTTCTTGGACTCTAGCCACCAAACGCATAACCCAAAGCAGGGCATAGGGTTGGACACCTCTAAGCCCAATCAACATAAGAATGAAATACAGTGGACATGCAAATAACATCCTTTGTTGGGAACCAGTAATAATTTCAAACAATTTCATCAGAAGTTAACGCTGAGAGTTTTTCTTCACTTGCTAGAATCTCTTATGAAAAATTGATTTTCGCTGCTCTTTCCTTGTGAGTGGATACATAATTAGACCATTTAAGAAAGCATCTTGGCGCACGATTATGACGATGGAGATGTTCAAAAAACCACATCTATAGTAAGATGTTACACCCTTCAAAGTAGGTTTCCCCCTTTTTGCACTTGGTCAATGCTCGGAACATATCTACAAGAATCATGGGTATAATGGTAGAATTTTTCATTGTAATCAACCTCTTCACCAACCCAGCCAAATGAATGTCAATATGCATGTCTCGTTCGGGAAACGTAATAAGCTCCAAAACTACGACCATGAAGGCAAAACGTGCATTCACTTTCAAAGCTTATATGCCCCTTTGATTGCAGAGTTGTTTCTGGTATTTAATAAACCCATCCATTTAATCATACCTCTCACATAGAAAATTCAAAGAGATTCACCCATTTTCTAACTCCACTTCTCCATCTAGTTGATCTTAAGTAGGTCCAGAAACTTATTTCCATCGACGCTCTTAGGGATTCTATGTCTTTTTGCTATGGGGATTAGCACCCCAAATATTACACCCTTTTCCAATGAAGCTAGTAATTTTCTCTAGAGTTGGAGTCAATTCAAAGTTGGAGAATCGAAACATGTTATTTTTGGGATCCCATAAAGGAATCAATGCATCAATCACGTCTCTTTTTGGGTCAATTTTCATCAAATGTACAAGATGTCCTAAATGATACTTTACCCTTCTCTACTCATAATCTCCCATACTTGTCCACCATCACCACAGATCCACGAGTATTGTATCATCAATCATGCACTCTGGAATCCCTTTAATTCTTGGTTTTCTTAGAGTCTTAGCTTGTCCTTTTGTTGGAGGCATCATTCGTACCTTTGAATGAAAGATCATCAAAATTAAAGATTTGTCTTGGTTGGCACAAATTCTAGGGAGGACACTAAAAATCAAAATATGTTTCTTCTTTTTAACAGATGCAAAACAGTTCTTTAGAAATATCGAATTCGAAAAAAATATCTACGTATCTCATTTTAGTAAGAATCAAGTGTGCAAAGTTCATTAAAAAATTGATACACCCTTATATAAAAAAAACCTTCTTTGAACCTCTTTTTCTTTTTCCTTTTTTTCTAAAATATAATTTGAAAGATAGGTCATTCTAAAGCCGGTCAACACTGGAAAGGCCTTCTGAATAGTTTATTTTCATATAACACATAAAATGAACATGTCAGTCTAGAGTGGATATCTGTCTTATGCGGCCCCAACATCCGTGTCGAGTCCCGCTAGGTCAAATGCTCATGATCCAAACAAATGTAGCCTACTAAGGATATTATTTGTGGGTTTTTCTGTTAGGTTTATCACCCTATATGGAAAGGTGTTTAGATTGACTTACTCGAGCGGGCAACTTGAGCCGGGGAAGGTCAATTTACTGCTAGCAGAGTTATTTCGGCTTAATTGATGGATTAATCCATGTGTGACAAAAATCCTGAACCAGGAGCGTAACCGCACACTGTTCATCTTAGATAGAAGTCATGTGGAGCGTATCCACACACATAGTGTATAATAAACGTTCCAAGAAACTTAAAGAGTGTGAGAGAGAAGACATTTTATATATATAATCACACAATATCAAAGCAATAAATAGAGAAAGAGCATATTAGCCAACAAACACAATATGTACCCGATCAATAAA
This sequence comes from Solanum piurae, assembly GCA_029582685.1. Taxonomy (NCBI): domain Eukaryota; kingdom Viridiplantae; phylum Streptophyta; class Magnoliopsida; order Solanales; family Solanaceae; genus Solanum; species Solanum piurae. The sequence continues at coordinate 3,893 of JAJOOO010022229.1, forward strand.
TAAAGTCAAACAAAAATTAATACACAAAGCTTGAATTCTAAAAACGTCTCAGCGGAGTCGCTAGATCTATCACACTGATTTTTTCTTCGAAATATGACGGTCTTAAAAAATAAAATAAAAGAGATAAAGAAATTTTTTTTATATTTTTTTTTGGAGTCGCCACTTGGAATTGAATTTTTTGGTGTTCCAAGTCACCTAATAAATTCCTAATTTGAAATGAAATGACTCCTTATTTTTAGTCCACAAAGCAAGTGATCGGGTAAGAAATTCTATTGATCGGAGGCAAGTGTGAGGCACCTCTGTAGTCCCGTGGTTTTAGTATGACCACTTTATTGACTCATGTTTGGCTAAATCTAATTTTGGGATAAAAATAAATTTATTTTAGTCACTAGTTTTACAAAAAAAATTGATTTGTGTGATATCATAGGTTAGGAGCATAGGCACACACAAAACCTACTCTTTTTTAAAAATAAAATAATACACATCAAGAATTCTAACCGAACACATAGTGATATTTGAATTTTTTAAAATAATAATTAATGTATCAAATTTTTTGAAAATATAACTAATGAATAATAAAAAATAATTAATGAATTAATAAACTTGTTATAACATATAAACATAAAAAGGATTTTATTTTATTTTATTTATAAGAAAAATGGCAATTGTTTACATAAAAAACATGAATTTAAAGAAAAATAGAAGGGAAATAAAAGGTAAAACTATATTTCTTTTGAATATATATATAAAATCACAATTACTTAAACTTAAATAGTTTGCCCTCTTCATTTTTTAAAATAATAAATAAGTCCCCTTATATATAAAAGTACTGAAGGAAGCTCATTTTAATTAATTTTTCTTTTCTAAAAGAATTTAATGCAATTTCAACAATAAACAAACTTATAAAAAATTTAGCTTTACAAAAATATCACGTTGCTCCCTTTTATTAGGAAATTGTAGAAATAACTAAAAAAAGTTAATAGTTAAAATACAAAACAAAACATAGCCGGATTTTCATTTTTGTTTGAAAAACCAATCATACATATTCATTTAAGAGAAAAAACATTTTTTAAAATAATAAAAAATTAAATGGCCATAGCTGTTTTTTTTTTTTTTGCAAAAACAATCAAATTTACGTTTTTTTACAAAAACAAATATTATTTTTTCTTTTCTTTAATAAAAAGAGCAGAATCTGTTATAAAAAATAAATTGGACTTTTGAATTTTTTATTGTTTTTTAAACTCTCATTAGCGAAGCATATATATGATAAAATAAAGCTAAATTCAAATTGATAAGAGAACACAAATATACTTAACAATAAAACATAATTATATCAAATATCAAAATATAATTTACTAATTCAAACAAACTTAACATAAATAATTAATCAAAACATAAAAGAACATGCTTCATTATTTGTAAATATATATACATTACAAATGTAAAGAGAAATACCTAAAAGAAGTAATGACAAACAACAATGGAAGTAGTGCTAGTTGATACCACAAACCAAACAAAGATGATTTTTTTATTTCCAAGTCTTCCTTTTTTTTTCTCTAAAATATTTTTTCCTCTCTTTTTTTAAGAATCTTGTACTCTCTTCTCTTTTCTTTTTTCTTTTATGAAAGAAGAAGAGAATGTTAAATAGGTGGTGAAGATGAAACATCTCCCTCTTTTCGAAAGTTTAAGAGTCAATGCATGAGGTCATTTTGTCTTTTCAATGTGCCAACTCAAGATGACAAATGAAATTTCTTCCTTTTTTTCTTTTTTTTTATTCCAAGAGAAAATTATTTCAAAAAGACTACATTAGCCTTTAGAGGGTTTTATTTTTTTATTCATTAATTGAATAAAAGCTAAATGAACCATCTGAACATTCAAAATTGGTCCATTATGGAGAATCCATTTGATTTAGTCATTAAGACTCAAAATTTAAAAGTAAATCAGCCCACTAATACAAAAATTTAAACATCTAATCTATTTTGAAGATCAAACACTACAAAAAAATAAAACTAAAAAAATAAAATTCAAACAAACTAGCAATCTAAATCTCAAAAAAAAAAAACTAACAAAAGTAGACATAATCCGACATTAAAATGACTTATATGGTTGAAAAAATTGTTATAGTGGTGGATTTGGATAGAGGGTGAGAGAATGGAAATCACTTCAACCCTCTACGGAAATCCATAAACCTTTTTACTCTTATTCCTAGCAAAATTTCATAAATCTATGAAAAATCGAACATCAATTATCAGTTTCTCTTTAAGATTTATTAAGGAATTTCGGTCATCTCTATCCTATGCCTATTACATAAATGTGTAGAGCTTTCCAAGGGCTATCTTTGGATACAAGTTTTATGTCAAAACTCCATCGAAAAATTTTCCGACGAGTTTTCTGGCGACTTTCATTTACCCCAAAATCTATATCAATATTTTCATCCTCTCATGCTCTATCCAAATCCGTCACTATTTGTTTCCAACCATACCAGTCATTTTAGTGTCGAATTATGTCTATTCTTATTTATTTTTTAAAATAAATAAATTAGTTTGCTAGTTTATTTGAATTTATTTATTTTCTAATATTTGATCTTCAAAATAGATTAGATGTTTGAATTTTTTTGTTTTAGTAGGCTGATTTACTTCTCAATTTTGGGTCTTCATGACTAAATCAAGTGGGTTCTATATAATAGGCCTATTTTGAGTTTTCAAATGGTCCATTTGGCTTTTATTCAATTAATGAATAAAAAATGGACCCTCTAAGGACAATGCAATCTCTTTCAAATAATCTTTTCTTGGAAGAAGAAAAAAGAAAAAAGAAATTACATCAGGAAGACAAATGACCTCATGCATGCATTAACTTTTAAACTTTCAAGAATAGGGAGATATTTCATCTTCACCACCTATTTAGCACCCTCTTCTTCTTTCCAAAAAAAAAAAGGACAAGTCAAGAGTACAAGATTCTTAGCAAAAAGAGAGAGAAAGAAAACAATATTTTAGAGAAAAAAGGAAAGACCTGAAAAGAAAAAGAAATTCATTTTTGTTTGGTTTGTGGTTTCATCTAGCATTGCTTCCATTTTGTTTGCACTTCTTTTACACATCTTTACATTTGTAATGTAATTTTACAAATAATGAAACATGTTCTTTAATGTTTTGATTAATCATTTATGTTAAGTTTGTTTGAATTAGTTAATTATATTTTGATAGTTGATATAATTATGTTTTATTGTTAAGTATTTTTGTGTTCTCTTATCAATTTGATTTTAGCTTTATTTTATTTTTATCATATATATGCTTTGCTAATGAGAGTTTAAAAAAGAAAAAAAAATCAAAAGTCCAATTTTTTTTGTATAACAGATTCTGCCCTTTTTATTAAAGAAAAGAAAAAAAATGTTTATTTAACAATATCTTTACATTTGTAATGTAATTTTACAAATAATGAAACCTGTTCTTTAATGTTTTGATTATTTATTTATGTTAACCCTGTTTGATTTAGTTAAGTATATTTTAATATTTGATATAATTATGTTTTATTGTTAAGTACATTTGTGTTGTATTATCATGTTGACGATAGCTTTATTTTATTTTTATTATGGAGTTAATCCATAAACATATGTTTTGCTAAAGAAAGTTTAAAAAAAAAAAAAAAACAAAGTTCATTTTTTGGATATAATATATTCTGGCCGTTTTTATTTAGAAAACGATTGTCTTTGCAAATTTGACTGTTTTGCAAAAAATAAACGCAGGTTTGGCCATTTTACAAATTCTATTTTTTTTAAAAAACTTTTTGTTCCCTTATAGAAATATGTAAAAATAGTTTTTCAAACAAATATGCAAATTTGGCTATGTTTTGGTTAGTATTTTTAACTACTCCTTTTAAAAAATAAAAATACGGTCATTTTCGTTAGCTGAAAATTTTATAAGTCTAGTTATTTCTGAAATTGCATTAGCTTTTTTTTATTTTATGAAAGAATAATTAATTAAAATGAGTTTTCTTCCCTACATTTCTTTTTGTTAAAAAAAGAGGGAGCTTAGTTATTATTTTAAAAATAAAGAGGGCAAACTATTTAAGTTTTTTATATATATATATATATATACATGTAGTATACATGACTAAATTATTATACTTTCTTGATTTTCTTTGAAATTTATTTATCTCTGAAATAATGATTAATATGTGTATTTTATTGTAATGTATAGTCATAGATTTAAAGATATGATTTGAAGAATAAATGTTGAGGGTAAAATGTAAAAATAATAATACAGTATGTATTTTACTTTTTATATGAGAAAAATGACAAGTGAAAATGGTATATTTAGTATAAAATAATGGGTAAGTAAAATAAATTGAGGGAGTGGTCAATTTCATTTGAAGTTTAGATACTCAAACTATGATTTGCTTGAATAAACATCTAAACATATAAAATAGTATTTAAGACACTTTTTACTCAATTTTTGGAAAAGTTTATGTGTGCATCCTCAAACGCTCATTACGCTTTAGCTTATAAATTTCTCACATAAAATGGTTTTAAAACACAACATATTTTATGTCATTAGTTATCATTTAATGGACGTTTGAAATTAAGCTCAAAATCTCTTTCAAGAATCTGAATCGAAAATGTTTAGCAGAATCATTTTATCATGTACATACAAGTTCTCAAGTAAAATAAATTATTATTCAAATATTTATCGGATAAATTAAATATTATCGATGTATTCTTCCTAAATATAATTGGTGCAATTTTTAGTTAGGATTAGTACATTGTATTACTATGATATTTCTAAAACTCCTAGGTCTTAGAAAACAATTCCCCTTTTTAATTATTGGTTTAAATGTTATAACAAGTTTATTGATTCCTTAATTATTATTTTTTAAAATTGATTCGTTAATTATATAGTTTTAAATTTGATTCATTAACTATTTTTCAAAAATAAATAAATAAAAATTTATTAAATACCACCATGTGTTTGGTTACAATCTCGGTGTGTGTTATTTTATTTTATTTTTAAAAAAAGGTCTTGTATGCGGCTACGCTCCTAGGCTATGTTATCACACAATTCAAAAAAAAAATTATGCAAAATTAGTAATTAACAAAACAATATTTTTATCCAAAATTATTTTTAGTCAAACATGAGTCAATAAAGAGACCATGCTAAAACAACGGAACTCGTGGTGTGCCTCACACCTTTTCCCTGGTAAATAAAATTTCTTACCCAATCTTTTATTTTGTAGACTGAAAAATAGAGAGTCATTTTCTTTTCAATTAGGAGTTTACAAGGTGACTTGGAACACCAAAAAACTCAATTTCAAGTGGCGACCCTCAAAAAATAATACAAAAATGTCTTTTTCTCTTTTATTTTATTTTTAAAACCGTCACATTTTGAAGAAAAAATAGGTGTGAGTTAATTTCATTTTTTGTCCATGCTCTTGAGCATAATTTTGCGCATAAGAATGTATTTAAGCACCCTTGTAGCTGTTTTCTGCTCTCAATAGGGCTGGTTTCATATAGTGTATCTTGTGTTAGTGCTTCAGACCTTAGTGGCTCGTCGTAGCCATAGGTTGGCTAGAGTTGTGCTCGGTTGTGAGTTGGAGCGGCATGTTTGGGGTAAGACATCGATCCTTGTGTTATTCTCTCCCCTTACTTTATTTTGAGCCTCTCCCTGATTCCTTCATTTTATGATTAGCGGTAGGCTTTTTATGCCTTTATTGAGCTTGTTGATTATATTGTTGGGCCTAAGGTCGTGGTCGAGGACCAATTGGATTCCAAGTTAGTTCTCTCCACCTTGTAGTGTGGTAGTATTAGTATTGTATTTCTAATTTCATGTGCCTAGTTTGGATGCTGGTAATGAAATGTATTGCATTGATTACTCATTCTCATGTGTTTTGTGGTACAATCCCGGTTCATGCACTGGTTCATCATTACTAGTTTTGGAAAAAGACTGATTTCACTTATCACTATTTTAAACAAATTTTAATGGGATTCGTACTACATGGATCACTTTGATAACTGGTTTTTGAGATTTATGAGGCATCGATGATGTGCTCCTTTTCTAATTAAAACATTGGAGGCATATGGGTGCTCAACTTTTACTTGACTAACCGGTGCGTCATCGGCCTTTCCTACATTAATTTGATTACTCGTACCTCCGGTACCATGATGGAGATGATATATTGTAAGTCTTGGTTCTGCCCCAGGCATTTTATACGAGCTTTCCGCATCCCCTATAGGTCCATCTGGCCGTGTGTTTCACTGTACATGAAGAGGGAGTTGCATGGGTCCTACCTCGCTTGATTAGGGAAGAGGTGTAGGTGTATACACTTGGTTACTAATGGTTCCACTGGTTCTACTGCAATTCTTACCTTCATATGCATTGCTTATCACCTGTATAATTGGTTATTGTTTGTACCCTCCGATTTATGGGGGTCAATTGGGTTTGTTTGTTGTTTGTACCTTTCGAGCTTATGGGTGGTTAGGTTGTTGTTTAACTTTATTTTGTATTTATGTGTTATTGATCTAATAGCTGTTAGGTTGTGAATTAGATTTTCTTGATATTAGTTCTCCCTGACCTTGGGTAGTTGGCATTGGTAGCATGACTCTGTTGTGAATAGGTTTTTGGGATTGCGCCTCTGGGAACATTCTTTGACTCGGTTTTTTACTATATGTATTCTCATTCTTCATCTCTGCTATTTTTCTTATCATGTTATGTCTCTTCATGATAGTACGAGTTCTCTCCATAGATTTGGAGTTCGTGCAAAGCAGCTTTTGAAATTTGGAGATTGGGTGAGCTTCTGGCATTTGGAGTTGCCGATTTCCTTCTATGGCAAGGACTGGTTTATATGTTATATTCAGAGACAATTTGTACTTGTATTATATTTGTTAGGGGTGGCAATCGGGTGTGTTGAGTTAAATTTGGCAGATCAAAATGGGTCAAGACAATAAACGTATCAAGACCCAACCCAACCAAATTTGTTTGGGCAAAAATGGGTTGGGTCAAAATGGATTAGATAACGGGTCATAATCCAACCCGTGCAATTTTTACTAAATTTTAATAGCTTTATTTGTTATTTTATAAGCTTTTGTACCTAATCAAATTATATTTTTTCTCTATTATAACTATATATAACATATATAATCAACAAAAAGTTTTTAATAATATTATGACAAGATTTCTCAAAAATCAATTTGGGTTACATATCAACCCAATTTTTAATGGGTTGAATGGGTTGGGTTGATATAAGTTGAACTAAAAAATGGGTGGGTCAATAACCAACTCAAACCTAAATGGGTTGGGTCGGGTTGGGCGGGTTGAGCTTGATTTTGCCACCCTAATATTTGTAAAAGCCTTGTACTCTTATTTTTCTTAGAGGCTCTACTATTGACTAATGTCGGGTCTTGGGATTATTCCTTGTGTTATATTTCTGTTGACTTCTCTTTCTTCCCTTTTTAGTTAGCTTCTTGCTTCTATTTTTATCTTTAGCTACATAACTCGTTGTCTATGGTTCCGAGCTAGGGGTTAGGCTTACCTACTGGCGGGATGTAGTAGGTGTCATCGTGACCTAAGAAATTGGGTCATGATGTCACCTACTATCACCCACCAGTGGGTAAGCCAGCTCATTACCTCGAACGACATGTAATGAGTATAAGGGCAGAAACAAGGCGGGGGCAATGATTTAAAAGAAATAATAAGAGAGAAACCTAAGCAAACCAAAAGATATAAGTTCAATGAAAAAGCTCCATCTCAGAACTTGAAAGTCACAAGTACATAACTACTAAATGAAAGAGTACAAGTCCCAAAAGTGGACCCAAAATACAAGGCTCGTCTCAGAATATAAAATACTAGCCAACAAAATACAGGAGGAGACATGTAAAGTCCAGAAGGCCATGTGCTCAGCCTTGCCTCCGAATCTGGTAACACATGCTTGATATCAATGCTGGTAACTAGTGCTCAAAACTACATCACAAAATAATTGCAGAGTTTAGTATGAATACCAAAACAACAGGTACTCAGTAGGCATCATAAATCGACTGACCAAGAAAAGTAAAGGCAATATGAAATGCTAGAATTAAACGTAAACAAAGGTCAATAACGGAATACGAAAAGGAATGCACACGAGTGTATGAAGAATAGAAATGAAGTAAGTATAACTAACTAAACCTAATTGGACCCCTACAAGCCCAGAAGGTACACTCATGTACAAGTTTAAGTAAAGCCCAAACGAACCTCTATAAGCCCGACAAGTACACAAAATAGCTGAAAACTAAATAAGAGAAACTGAGGATATTTCCAAAATTGCCACAACATTTCCCAGACTCCAATCACGGTAAAGGCATCCAAGAATCCAATGTAATTACCCAGTTAGAACTTTAATCTGATAAAAAAAGATTTATAATAAATTCACCTAATCATAACTTGAATCAGATCAAAGGGGACATAAGATAAAATCTCCAAGTCAGGACCATAATCGGATCAAAGGGAGTATGATTACCTAGTTAGGACTTGAAATTGATAAAATGGGTAATACAAGCAGGGACTAAACCCTTCTGAAAAAGATGCATAGGTTCCGCGAAACAGGAGTAGTAAGAGGGTATATGGGCTGGAACCGTAGAAAATGAACTCCTATGATTCTAAGATGTAACACCCCAAAAAATTATTGAGCTAATACTTGAACCATCCTTCGTAGTGAATAAGTTTTTACCAAGGAATTTAAAATTTTCTTGAGTGTTAAGGTCACTAGATGTAGCACCTTGATTTTCAAGAAGAACTAAAGAGAGTTCATTCAAGTCATTCCTAGGTTTCTTTAAGTGTTGGGTCAACTTCAAATGACCATAACTTTTACCACAGAACGAGTTAGGTGGCCCATAGATATCAAATGAAAGGTATTTGAATTATCTTTCCAACGCCACCAAGTTTGCTAAGATTCAAGGTCGGATGAGTGAGATATGTCCTTTTGAAGTCAGACTGTCCATTTAAGGAAAGTTACCCAAAAATAGTAAGGGGTATTTTAGTCTTTTCCTTACCCAATCAGATTTAATTCATTTTTAGTAAGGTTTTAGGGGTCTAATATTATTAGTTTCAGTTTTATAATCCTAATATACACCTAGGGTTTTATTTGAGAGTTCAAGAAGAGAAAATAGGAGAAAAGAGGAGAGGATCAAAGCGTTCGTCGAAGTTCTTGAGTTTTGTTGTGGATTTTTGTCATGGGTTTAATCCCTAAGAGGTATGTAATTTTTCATAGTGTAGGTTTCGTTCACCCACACGCCAATCATGAGTTTCTTTTACAAATTTCATCAATAAGTTGGAGTATGTTGAGTTCTTGATAAGTGTTCTTGAAGTTCATTTTAGATCTTGTTTTGTTGGGATCTTGATGAATTATTGAGATGAAAGTTAGTGATTTGAGAGTTGTTTTGAGTGGATTAGAGTGTACTTATTTTGAGTGATCGAATCCAAGTGATTGGGGAAGAAACCGTTCGATTCTAGGGCAATTAGGGTGAAAAATGAGCAAAGAAATTCGTCGGGTTTTCTGGGTTGGGGCCTGGCGCCCCGCACCAGCCAGTGCACCCCAAATCCTCTTATGTATTTTAAGGGCTGGCTCCCTACGCCACTCAGTGCGCCAGGGTCGCCTGCCCCGTCAAGTTTGCAGTCGGTTGCTCCTTTTGAGTTCTTTTAAAGTGTACCTTCACTCCCTTTTGATTCTAATCACTCTAAACTACTTCTAAACACTAGAAATCACTCATAACATGAATTATAACCTTGAATTCATAATTCAAATTCAAATTCAAGTTAGAGTTAAGAGTTAAGTTTTGAGAGTTCTTTCAAATATTTTGAGAAAGTCCCTTTGAATCTTTTTTAGGAGTCTTCTACAACTTCTAATAACTTGTTTCAAGACTCGAGCAAGTGAGTATGAGAATGAGGAAAATGTACTCATGAGTTTACTTTGTTTTCACGAAATCCTTCATATCATGAACCATAACTCTTGAATTCATAATTCAAATTCAAGAGAGAGTTAAGAGTAGAGTTCAAGAAATTCTTTGAGTTCAATTGTGAATCCTTTGAGATCAACTATTGATTTGAACTAAGTTTTGAGGAAGTAAGTATGAGAATGAGAAGAGTTGTATACATGAGTTCCATAATGCTCTTTAGACCCTTGAGTTGAGTCGTTCGTGCTCATAAATTCCGCATGAACTTCATACATTGAGTGTCTTCGAGAGGAGTAACATCTTCCAGTTCTAAGTCTTTTAGCATTGAGTTCCTAATACTTTTGAGATTATATTCCTACTTATGGGACTACTACATGTTACCCATGAAGACCTTGAGTTGAGTTGTTCATGCCCATAATTTTGCATGAACCCTATGAGTCGAGCAGTTAGAGAGTTCTTAGAGTCTTTCAAGAAGTCTTTTACAAATGCTTCAAACTTGTTTTAAGACTTTATCTTTGAATTGAGTAAGAGTAACAAATGAAGTTGTTTTTCTTCAAAAGAGTATATGGGAACTAAGTATTCCTAAAGAGTAAATGTTTTCACATTTAAGCAAGAGAGGAAACACCGATTTCCAAGAGAGCCTTTGAGCTAGTTTTTGAGTAATTATCTCAAACCATAGAAAAAGTTATGCCTTTAAACATATGAGCTAGTTACATTTTGGGAGAAGTATTGAGCACCGATTTGGGGACGAGCTTGAGTTCAGATAATTCATAGTCTCCATAAAACGTGTAGCCAGCATGGGTAGAAAAGGGTCATACATTTTAGATGATTTCTTAGTGCTTTTTAGCATAGATTAGTGGATCCACTTAGTAGTTAGGTTCTATACCTCCGGCAAGGTATTGGACGATCCTAGCAGCATGAGGCAAGACGTTGTATCATCACTTAGCTCATAATGATAGTTGTCGGTTAGAGAAACTCCCATAGAGATATTTTGTATTCTTTAATACACAGAGATATTTTGTATTCTTATATACACAGAGTTTATTTTGTATTTTCATATACAAACAGAGTTTATATTGTATCCTTGCATACAAACTGAGTTACTATTGAATTTTTCAGTACATTGAGTTGCTTTCTACTGTTTTAAAAGCTTTTCATATATTGCATCTGTATTGTTGATTTATATTGAGTTGAGTATCTAGAGTCGAGTATCTTATAATTGAGTTGAGCCTTATTTCACTGAGTTGAATATCTTATTGTTGAGTTGAGCCTTATTTCACTGAGTTGAATATCTTATCTTTGAGTTGAGTCTCTTATTCTTGAGTTGAGTTTAGTTGAGTGAGTTGAGAAGAGATAAGTATGTTTCCTTTTTATCAAGTTCAAGCTTATGTTTATGCTTTAGAATTCCCCTTACATACTCGTACATTCCATGTACTGAGCCAATTGGTCTGCATTATTTCATGATGCAGATACAGGTGTTCAGAGTCATCAACAGGAGCTTTGTTGATACCACATGGAGTTCGAGTTAGCTATGGTGAGCCTTCTTGATTTCAGAGGATTTCATTTACTTTTCAGTTTTGTCTTGATGTCGTGGGTCTTGTCCCGACTTCCATCTTTGTCATTTAGAGGCTTCATAGATAGACAGTAGAGTTTGAGAAGTCTGTTTCATTTATCTTATTAAATGTTTTAAAGACTTGAGTTGCCTATTGTTGGCAAGTGGAATATTTTATTTATATTCAGAGTAAATCATTTGAGTTAAAGCCTTGTATTTGAGTTTCATAAATTTTATTCAGTTTTAAAGCTTTTGTATGCTTGAGTTAGTCTTTCGTTTGTAGTCAGCCAGGATGAGGGTTCGCTTGGGGACCAATAATGGTTCTCGAGTGTCGGCCACATTCAGGTTGTAGACTCAGGTCGTGACATAAGGTTCATGTACCAACTCAATATCGATCCAACCAATACATAGGACCACCTCAGACTCGTCAGGGACCACTCCATCTCTAACTCCACAATTCGATGCTAAATCACTAGTAAGCCCACAATAGACTACATGTACGTCGAGTCGATCACAAGGACAAAACGAAGAAAGAAAAGGGCAAGATGAGCTGAGTTGTCGCCTAAATATGGATCACACTATTAGATGTGATTCTACTTTATCAGTCTGCAGGGAGCTAACCTATCTCAAGTGACGTCGGAGAGATTCTAAGGCCTATCGACTTCAAGCTACACAGGTCTATGAGAATAACTAGTCTAAGCCTAGACTAAGGCTAAACATGCTCAGAATCAGTAATCAATAACAACCATGAAAAATGAAGACGAGTACAAATTGAAGTCAAAACAGAAAATGTGGGACACACGCTGGAAATTCCAAAATTGACTTCGTCAAAAAGTCTGATTTACCTCTCCAAACTTGTATCCGAAAATGGGGCACAATTTAGGGCTTGGAACAGCTCAAACCAACATAATGTAAAAATTTTATCATGGAAGCTAAAGAAAAAGGATTGGGCAGAACCTTTGGAGCCAAATTTATCTCAAATGAAGGTTCCCTGATAGTCCCCGAACACCTTCCTATGTAGCCCAAAGCTTCTCGGTCACGCTGAACTTTGAATCACCTCAATCAGAGTCTTGTAGCTCTCAAAATCACCAAAAGAAAATTCAAATTATGTGTTAATCTAGGTATGGTCTTTGTTTAAAAAGACCAGGCAAAAATGCTTATCGCAATCGTGGCCAAGAGGGCCCATAATTGTGCATGTCTACAAACTAGGCCTTTGTGAATGCGACAAAAGGCCCCCTAATGCGAAGGCAAAATAGGTCAAGGCACCACGATCGCGGCCAAGAGGCCGCGAATGCAGAGGGTAAAGGGTTAGACCCATGCGAACGTTGCCAGGCCTTGCGATCGCGAAGGCCATCAAACTTGACCTTCGCAAACACGACCAAGGGTCCGCAAACGTGAAGTGTAATTGATGTCTGCACCAATTATTATCTGGTTTGGCCAAGTTCCAAATTCTCTGACGGGATGCTCAAGATTTGTTCAGAACCACGTGCATGTAACTAAATATGCTACCCCACCAAATTAGACATTCTAAACTCAATGGAGTAATCAAAACTTCCAATCAAGGTCGTCTCGACAAAAAGTGGGTCCCATACTCAAGCTCCATTTTAAGCCAAATTCCACAATGGGGATCGAAATTTGCTCGGAAACCTCGGGATTTGCATGAAAAGTCATTCTAGACTAAACTCAACATTCGGGAGCTAATAAAACTGTTAGATTTACATTCTGAGGTTGTCTTCCTAAACTTTTGACTAAAGTCAACTGTTCAAATTTTAAAAACATTAAGACACAGAAACTTGCACAAAATCCAAACGAACGACCATTCGATCGAACTAGCAATTCCAACAAGTCATAAATGACTTGGGCGCTATAGAAACGCTCTGAATGACAATAAGAAGGGATTTACACAGAAATACAACATTCAATACTAAAAGGACTTTTGTTCGCAAAAGTAAGAGTCAAGAAGTACCTGAAGGCAAAATAAGTCAGGAAACTCCTCTTGCATCTCATGCTCGGTCTCCTATGTAGCCTCTTTGACTATATGATGCCTCCAACTAACCCTAACCATATGAATAGCTTTCGAACGCAACCATCACACATCTCTAAGTAGGATAGCAACTGACTCCTCCACAAAGGTCAAACAGTCATCCAAATCAACCGAATCATACTCTAGCACATGAGACTCATCAGGAACATACCGACGTAATATTGAAACATGGAAAACTGGTGAATAGCTGAAAATGCAAGAGGTAGGGCCAACTCGTAAGAGACATCACCAACAATCTACAAAATCTCAAAAGGCCTAGTATACCTGGGGCTAAGCTTGCCCTACCTCCCAAACCTCATCACGCCCTTCATGGGCAACACACAAATGAATTCATGATCACCAACTCCAAACCTCAACAGTAGACACCTATGATCCACATAAATCTGATGCCTACTTTGAGTTGTCCTGAGCCTATCCTGAATCACCCGCACCTGATCTAAGGCCTCGTAAAGCAAGTCAGTACCACAAGGCCTAGGCTTCGAGGACTTAAACCAACCAACCGAAGAGCAACAATGCCTACTAAATATGGTATCAAACAGGGCCATTTGAATACTAGAGTGGTAGATGTTATTGTATGCAAACTCCACCAAAAGCAATAACTGGCACCACTAACCTCCAAAATCCAAAACACAGGCCCGCAACATATATTGAAGACATGAATGGTACACTCTGATTGTCCATCGGTTAGCATGTGAAAGTTGTGTTAAGGTCAACACGAGTATCTAACTCCTCCTGAAAGGTCCTCCTAAAGTTAGAAGTGAACTAAGAACCCCGTTCTGAAAACCCCAATGTGAAATTATAGATATAGGCACACCATGAATATGTACTACCTCCCGAATATAGATATGAGCCAACCTCTTGGCACTGAACAAAGATTGAGCGGGAAGGAAGTGTGTTGACTTAGTCAATGAACGATGGCCAAAATGTTTTCAACACCTCTAGAAGTCTGAGGTAAGCCCACAACAAAGTCCACGGTGAAACTATCCCACTTTCACTCCAGAATGGGTAATCTTTGAAACTTACCACCGGGTCTCAAATGCCCGGCCTTCACCTGCTAGCAACACAAACAACATGACACATAGTCTACAATATCTCTCCTCATACCGCTCCACCAGTAGTGTTGTCTCAAATCACGATACATATTTGTAGTGCTCGGATAAATAGAATATCTAGAACTATAGGCCTCACAAAGGATCAACTGAATCAAACTCCAAACTCTCAGAACATATATACGTCTAACAAGCCTCAAAACCTCATCTGAACCTAAGGTAGTCTGTCCGACATCATCTCCCAGCACTCGATCTTGAAGGACAACCAAGGTCTCATCCTCAAACTAGCAACAACAATCTACTCCAATAAGGAAGACTGAACTCCCACATAGGCCAACAACTGCCTAGAATCTGAAATATCAAGGTGAATCATTCTATTGGCTAAATACTGAATTTCTAAAGCCAAAGGTTGCTCCACCATATAAAGGAAGGCTAGACTACCCATACTCACAACCTTTTGGCTCAAGGTGTCCGCTACCACATTTGCCTTGCCCGGATGGTAAAGAATAAAGAGGTCGTAGTCCTTCAAGATCTCAATCCAACGGCCCTGCCTCAAATTAAGGTCCCTCTAGCTCATAATTTTCTAAAGACTCATGTGATTAGTGTAGATTTCACAACAAACTTCATACGGGTAGTGCCTCTAGATCTTAAGCGCTAAAACTACCGCCGCAAACTCCAAATTATGAGTGGGGTGGTTGCGCTCATGCAGCTTAAGCTGCCTCAACACATAAGCTATAACTCGGGCCTAGTACATCAATACACAACCCAAATTAACGTCGAATGTGTCACAAAAAACTGTGAAGCCCTCATCTTTAACTGGAAGAGTAAATACATGAGTGGCGGTAAACAACTCCTTAAGCTTCTGAAAGATAAACACACACTCCTCAGACCACTCAAACGGAACATCAAGGTGAGTCAACTGGGTCAAAGATACTACAAGGGTAGAGAAACCCTCCACGAACCGTCTGTAGTAGCCTGCTAATCCAACGAAGCTGTAAATCCTAGTAACTGAGTTGGGCCTATCCCAATCACGAATTGCCTCAATCATTACCAGATATACTATAATGCCATTCTTGGACACCACACGCCAAAGAATGTTACAGACTTAAGCCAAAACTCACACTTTGAGATCTTGACATAAAGTTGTTGATATCTCTAGTCTGGAGCACAATCATCAAATGTTGTTCAAGCTCTCCTAAGTTCCACGAGTATATAAAAATATCATCGATGAACACTATGATGAAAGAATTAAGGTAATTCCTAAACATACGCGTCATCAAGTCCATAAAGAAGGCAAGGGCATTAGTCAACCCAAAAAAAATATCATTAGGAACTCATAATTGCCGTGACGAGTCCTAAATGCGATCTTAGGGATGTATTTCGTCCTAATCCTTAGTTGATGGTAACTCGACCTCAAATCAATCTTAGAAAACAATGCGTATCCACAAGCTGGTCAAATAGATCATTAATACGAGGCATGGTGTAATGGTTCTTCACCGTCACGTTATTCAATTGTTTGTAGTCAATACACATATGCATCGCCCAATCCTTCTTTTCACAGATAGGATGGGGGCACCTCAAAGCGACACACCAGGCCAAATGAATCCCTTATCCAAAAGATCCTGAAGTTGAACACTGAACTCTTTGAGCTCGGCGAGAGACATCCGATAAGGTGAAATAGAAATAGATGGATGCTAGAATCAAGGTCAATAGAAAGTAAATATCACGCTCTAGGGTAGGCTAGGTAAGCCAGCAGGAAACACATCCACAAACTCATGAACGATAGGAACCAACTCAACTAAAAGAACCTCCCTACTCATATCCCGTACATAAGCCAAGTAAGATAAGCAATCGCTAGCCACTAACCTTCAATCATGAATAAAAGAGAAAACTCCAACCCATGTGCGACTACAAGAGCCGTGCCAAATCATCGATAGAATGTCGGGCATGACTAAGGTAATGGTCTTAGAAAAGTAATCCAAATCGTTCGGTACGGGGATAACCAGTCCATGCCCAGAATCACATCAAAATCCAACATATCAAGCAATATAAGGTCATCTTGGATGTTATTCCCCTAGATAGTCATCAAACAAGATCGAAATACCTGATCCACTACTAAAGACTCACCCACCGGGGTCAACACACCAAATGGCGTTGCCAAAGGCTTCGAACTCATACTCAAATAAGAAAAATAATACATAGATACATTTGAAAAAGTAGAGCCCGAATCAAATAAAGTCGAGGCAGGCTAGTGGCATAAAATAATTGTATCCGTGATCATATCATCTGATGCCTCAGCCTCCACCCTCATTGGAGTTGCATACAGTTGGGCCTGAACGCCCCTACCTCCAGCATCAACCCTACCACCTAACCTGCTTCCCCAGGGACCACCTCGTGCACCCTGATGACCACCCTGACCCTAGCCTCCGCCTCTAGTTGGAGGTGTTGTTGTTGGAGCTGGTCGAGCTGCATATAGACCTGGTGCAGTCACCCTACGTAGAGGGCACTCTCTAGAACAATGGTCAAACTATTACACTCCAAAAGCCACTCTCTACACATAAACAGAGTACCATTTTCTTGGCATTCGAAGCAACCCTGTAATCTGCAGCTCCATCACAACTCTACAAAACCTTGCTCTGCAACATTAAGTCAAGGATCCAGAATGGTTCCATTGGGTTTCCATGCTCAAGTCTCACATAAGACCAAAATAACGTACAATTATGAAAGAAATTTTTTAACAAGTACTCAAAGGGAAAACGATACTAAAACAAATAATTTGCAAGACATAACTTCACCACTTGAATTCCTTCTACTCTATTACTTTCTGTTTTCTATTTGGATTGAGCTTTGTACAGATCTAATTGTAAACAACTCTTTATTTTGATCAAGTCTGTCATCAAGCAAACAAATTTGATCAACCAACTAATGTATTTCATATCAAACAGACTATAAACGGTAAAACAAGCAAAATCAGTAAGACGAAAAAAGAGAAAATGTGCAAGATAACAAGAAATATTCCAGGAGTCGAAAGCAATTACAATTGCTGAATGAACCTAAATGGTATGAGGCAGTATTCTAACAAGTGATTTTTTTTAATTTTGAGATATCTTAATCAAGTGATTTTAATATTAACATTTATTTCCGGCAAATGAGAATGAGAGGTTTCATGGAATTTATACAGAACTACAACAAAACATAAACCGGGGATACTAAACACGACTTGAGACCATATAGGAATCATAATAAGCGTCCAATTAAATTGCCTCCTTCTAACATGACCTGACATTTTCAACCACTTTCTTTTTTAGTTTGTTAAAGAAAAAATGTCGCCTTCTATATTTAGTAAGTTTTCAATTCCATTCCAATTTTACTAAATGACATGGCATGTTAAAACCACATATTCAAGGCACAATTTTGGTATGTTATAGACACCTTTATTTCAAGACCACAAGATTTCAAAGTGTTCTTTATATTCATAAATTTCGTGCATAACCAAACTCTGACATAAAACAAAATGAATGGAATACTTAATAAGAAGTACAAAGTCCAAAAGTATCATCTATGTACCAAAAATCAATATTTGTATGTGGTAAATTATGAAAGGTGACATGGCAAAGACATACCCCCAAGGAAGGAGTGTGGTTGCTTCTTTTCCATTTTTCGCTCTTGGTGACTCGAACCCAACATTATGATTGGAGTTAGAGGTTCATTTCCACTAGGCTATCCCTTGTTATCAAAGAATTACGACCAAGACAATTTTATCTCTAACTCAAGCAAGATCTATCCAAAGTGGTGTCAGCTATCAACAACTTATAAATTCACAAAAACATTGTACTTATCCTATCTTAATAACCTTGATTTATGGTTCACCATCAACAAGTAAAATAAGAAAAAGATAAGAAAACTATGGAAAATGCAAATGCGAGTAATAAACACATGAGTTCAGAATTACTGATGGTATGAAAAATGGAACTATCTAAATTCTTGCATAAATAAGAATCAAAATACAAAGGCATTCCTGAAACTTGGTATAAGAAGTAGTGAACCTACAGAATTATATGGTTCTTTACGGATGTATCAAATCTTCTATACAAACAAGAATTTCATTGATGCACTAAAACCTTACTACGAATAAAAATTATTCCTCAAATGTACAAAATCATTTTCTAACCCCTCAAAAATTATCTTATCTTATATGATGGGCTAAGGGTATGGGTAATCTCCCATGTCTTGCATGTTCTCTAATATAAGTTGCATATCAAAAAGTAAAGAACCTATACAATACACAAATGTATTAAATCTTCTATACATACTGCAGGAACTTCTAATGCACCCAAACTAGCTTAGAATAAAACCACCACAAATATGAAGTAGACTGGAAACATAACAAGAGGCAATCCACGTCTTCTCAAAAGCATTTACACAAAAAAGTGGCTTTGTGTAATTCTTCTATCTTCGTGTTCTCTGTTGTATTGCCTCCTTTGCTGATAACTAGGAGTGGCAAACGAGCGAGTCGAGCCGAATATGAGTCGATCAAAAAATGAGTTAAATAAAAATGGGTAAGTTACTCGACTCGACTCACATTTTAAATGGGTAAAAATGAGTTACCCAATGGATAATATGGGTAACCATATTTACCCATATTATAATAGAAATCTTGTTCAAAGCTTTAAAAACAAAAAAAAAAAAAAAAATGAGTTACCCAATGGATAATATGGGTAACCATATTTACCCATATTATAATAGAAATCTTGTT
>JAJOOO010022230.1:0-23927 GCA_029582685.1 Solanum piurae
CTGCATAAAAAACGAACATGACCACATATATGCATGATGAAATGATAAAAAGTTATAAAACTTTAATCTTATATATACTTAAAGATATAGAAATAATTGAATTAAAAAGAACACATATGGACCGAAGAACCCAAGATATGTTATATCTAGAATATATCATAAATAATATTAAAGAAATATCAAGATTAACACCATTGAAAAAAGAATATTATAATAAAATATGGCTAGTTAATACCTCACCTACCATACTATCACCTACCATATGAATTCTTCAACTACCAGTTCCGCACTTCCAAAACCAGCTACGCACCCCCGAAAAATTGTTTCTGTCGCTACTAATCGAACTTTGATTTGTTGAAGTAGTCGTCAACCATAGGGGTAATTGTGCTGCTCTATAGCGATGAACATTCATGAATAGGCTAAGTCATCTTTAATGACACTAATATTATTTCGATCTCATAGCGTCCTTGCATAAAATCTCTTTTCGGTCTCATCGATATGTCAATCTGAAACAACCCAATACCGTAAACTATTCTCTCTTTCGATGCAGAAATTGGGCAAATAAATCCGACCCATAACCTCTATTTTCAAGCAAGTTATAGACATCTAACCTAAATTGCTAGTATCGGACTAATTACTCACTCCAATTAATCTCTTTCAAGCATCAATCGGAGATAAGAAGTAGGAATTAAGTTTTTAACCTTAACCCATAAATTAACCCCATGCTAATTAGCTCAAATTCATGTATGAACAGTAGTAAAACAGAGAACAACACAATACCCACTATATTAAATCAACATTCAACCCCATAATTGTACCCCTAGATCTTTGGGTTTTAGCCACCCAGCACAAAAAGCAAAGAAAATATATCTTCCATGAAAGAGCCCATAGGTAACATGAAATTAAGTCATTACAAGCAAACCCACTTTGAATTCCTTCAATTTGTAAAATTCAAGTGCAAAGTTGAAAAAAACCGCAAATGCTATAAAGTGTTCTTCACAAGGTAAAAGTTTTCCCCTCAAAACTCTAACTTCTCAAAGGAAGATTTCTTTTTCCCACTTTTCAAACTCTATTTTTCTCTCTTTTGAGCTATTTATAGTTTCCTAAAATTCAGCGCAAAATTTCAATGCGCGTCTCACTCAATGACATTAATCGATCTCACCGAGCTCATTCGGTGAATCATCAATCGTGCTTCATCTCACCTTCTCTTGATCTAGTATTCAGGTGTTTGAACCTCAGTCAGCGAGCTCATTTGAGTCTACCATTTCATATTCGGTGTATCGTCGAGCACCACCTTGATTCACCTTTAGAGCCTTCAATTTTTCTCCTTGCACTGTCACCTTTGACGATGATCAGCACGGTCATCATTCTCATTCGGTGAGTCACCTTTTCCATTCGAGTTCGCCGACCTGTCTCGATAGACACATGTATTGTGTACTATCACTTTGGGCGAGGTCATGCTCACTAGGTGATCTGCCTTTCTTGCTTGGTGATCATTAATGTAAATTTTGCACTTATTTTCACACTTTTGGACATTATTTCAAACATTCATTATTGTTTTGTCCATTAGCCTTCATAGCTACAAATCATCAAAATATCATCAGAATAGAACAAAATTAGGCATTGAGGAAACTAATTATTGAGCTAAATAGACCTCATTTGAGTGCAAATCTACCACTCATCAATCAACACTCAACATGAGACCGCCCCCATATTTTGGCATCTTCCTTAAACTGATATGTCACAAACTCAACACCAAATATCTCCATTATATCCATCTTATGAAACAGCTCATGACAATCAACAAGAAAATCATAAGAATCTACAAATTCAGTACCCTTGAAGATCGGAGGTTTCAACTTTAAGAATAAAGAGACCGTATTGGTCACTAGTCATTACAGTTCGTGTAGTAAGTTAGGGAAACATGCACACTTCCAATGACGTATCCATGTGAAGAGCCACATTGGATGTATGTTGTACTCCTTGAATCTAAGTTAATGGTGATGGCGCAAAATGCTCTGGGGTTCTTGGCCTTGATTGGATAACTCGCTTAGATAAGTGAGTACCTGGTGGATCATCTCTAGAGTAAGGTGGGGGTGCTTCCTTCTCATAAATCTTCTCATCATCCACCTCATCACCCTTTCTTTCTACTTCATTAGCTGATGGAGAAGTCACTACTCTACCCCCTGGTTGGCTAGCTGCTTGAACTCTGCCCTTGGTGGGCTTTCTCCTGCAACCTCTATCATGGCCTCTTGTCACTACTCCCCTTTTGGCTACAGCCACAATGGTCGGCTCAGGCATATGCTCTCTCATTGGTGTTGGTGTTGTCATAATTGTTGCTCTAGTTCTGACCATCTGCAAAATAGAGTGAAAAAGGTCATATACCAATTTGTATCACCTAGATACCAATTGGATTCAAGTAATAGTACGAAACAAAGAAGGAAGAGATTTTTTCTAAAGTTCGATAGTTGGCATCCACATACCTTTCCGCAAGATTCTACTAAATTTGTTCTTGTATGTTGAAATCACCAAACCTAAAGCTCTGATACATGAGTCATGAGCGACATCCACACTTAACATTCTAGGTGGGGAACCAACGAATGTAAACCCTAACTTACATTAGTTATTCAACTTATGCAATATGGCAATAATGCAAAAAACCCAAATCTTATTAATGTTAGAAATAAATCTTTTACATATCATTTTCCAAAACCTGAAACTCATCACATCAAGAACAACTAATCCCAAATTACCAAGTCTAAGAGTATCAAAGACACTAGAATAGATAAATAAATAGTTTGTGTCCGAAAATTAAGGGGATCATGCTATGACAGAGAGAACCCAATGCGAGCTAGAAGGAATAGCTCACCCTGGAATCTGTTGTGCTGGAGACTGGCTAGAGATGAGGCCGAGTCGAAGTCGTTGGTAGACTTGTTGAACTACACAAAAGAAAATCGAAGAATAATACAAGTAGCGCTTAGTACAAGGCAACATGTACTGAGTAGGTATTATCGGTCGACTCAAAATAAAAACTAATATACATAAAGTAATTACAGAAAATCAACTATAGCAATTAGCAAGTGGCAAGGAAAAAGCAACATGAACAAGTGACGACAACAGTGAGGCAAGTATGTAATTAGTCAACAATATTAAGAACCCACATGAGGACTCCTCTACACCACGCTCTTTTGGGAAATGGATTCTTTGATATTGAGTATATTATGTTATTTTAATATGTTTTTCTTTAATATAACCGTACCTGAACGTGACACCCGATCCAATAATAGCGTGTCGACTCGTGACATCCAATCCAAATATATTATATTGGCTCGTGGCACTTAATCCAACAATATAGTTATGTAATGACCCGTTAGGTCATTTTGAGCACTAGGACTATTTTGACTCCTCTAATAAAATTTTAAATAAAAAGTTTAAGCTATTCGGTAACTACGAGTATTTAGTTGATGAGTTTTTATTAAATAATTAATATAGTTGAATAGTTAATGGGCCAAATTCATAATTTATATAATACTCTTTACCACTCTGCCTATGTGTACAATTGAATTAACAAAATAGGGATTTATTATTCTTTTGGTCATAACGCAAACCAATTGCGGCTAAAATTCTCGGAGAGAACTTGATCTCAACGTCGACAACAATACGTTTTTACTGCTTCAGGTATTAAGTCTTATAAAGCTCAACCTTTAGTTTAAATAGAATGAATTATGAATATTGGGCATATAGTAATTTACTTATTTAAAGGGAAAAGAATTGAAATCATTGATTTGGCTGGAAATTATCAGGTTTGTGGAAATTCTTTTGATTTTAAATGAGAATTTTTCAGCATTGAATATTGATTAATCATTAGACAATTATCATGGTTGATTATTTGAGTGGTATAATGCATTGGGATTAAAACTTTGTAACTAGGTTAGTTGCTTCCAGTAAAGTGGGTTTTGGGGTCAAATTGAAGCGTGATGATGATCCAATAACGTTAGGCATTATATTTTAATCTTTTTTGAGTGTTTATTCCAAGTATGACTAGAGGAAATTGATGTGAGGCTATTTTCGATCACTGCTACTTCTAGGTCCCTTTTTGTTACTCTTATTATTATTATTTTTGATGGTTATTGTTTCGGTACAAAAATAGTGAAATATTCAGATTATATAATGAGATGTTTTGCGGATCCGTTTACTTATGCATAAGGTATATTTGATAGATTGGGAACGTTTTGAAGATCTACAAAAGGAAAAGGTGAAATTTTAAGGATTCGTGATACGTGTTCGACCTTTGAGGTATGTTAAGACTTACAGACTTTGTTGGATGACATTTTCCTAATTAAAGATTAACAATAGAATAGACAATGGGTAAGGGCAAAAGATGGGGGTCTCGTACCAATGGTGTGACGGGCATTGGTATGAGTACTAGTGTTATAAAGGGAAAGTTTATTACTATAGAATGCGGATTGTAATCCGAGAATGCCAAAGTATATGGCATTAGCTGATGTATTATTGACTTGAATTCTTTTGTGTGATTGTGTTTCTTTATTAAACTCGTATATTTGTGATAGTTAAGGTGGTTATATATTATGCTGGTCTTTGATTGATTGAGATGCATCATCATCCCCTTTTATTGAAATTATATTGTGCACATGCATTGACATAAGACTGAATATAAGTTGGGAACGTGGAGATCGTCCGTGCTGGAATTGTGAGATGTTAAGATTATAATTTGGGCACGTGGAGATTGTTCGTGCGGAAATTGTCTGATTTAATGATAGTGCGTTGAGATGGTCCACACAGACACGTGGAGATTGTCCGTATCGATATATGGATGTCACGAGTCCACCATGGGTCATGAACTCTCGATGTATTTCCGAGGAGTATCATGTATATATGATTGAGAGAGTACTTGGAATCTAAGGCATATCATTTCATGGTGTCACATTGCATTGCAACTTACTACATCATTTATTTTTGTTGATTATGTGCTTTATTGGTGGTTGTATATTACGTGACATTTGATTGTCCTTATTGATGAAACTTGATTGGTAAGTATAATATAGACTTCTATAAGTAAATGATTGATTTTCTTATATGAACTCATGTCACTACTTTTTCATTGTCGGTCTATGAGATATATTGGTACACGTGGTTTCGCACTCATATTATACTTGTTGCACTCTTTATGGTGCAGATTTATTTCCGAATACGAACATATCTCGTGGAGATTTTTGAGTCCGAGCTTGGAGTATCTTGGAGTTGTGGTGAGTTGTTTGGTTGTTCCGCAGCCCACGCCTCCATTTATACTATTATTTATTCTGTTTCTTTTGTATTCAGGATATCTCTTATGTTTAGGCTTGTCATTTTAGTTTCATACTTGAATCGTATTTTAGAAGTTCTTGTACTTATGACACCAAGTCTTGGGTGGCATTTGAGTTTTCCGCATTTCGTATTTTTGAAGGACTTAGTGTTGAAGATATTTTACTTGTTGTTTACTTTTTTTTACCTCATTATTTAGTTAAATTGATAAAATTATTGGGTTGTCTTACCTATCAGTTGGGAACATAGGTGTCATCATGATTTATAAATTTGGGTCGTGACAAATTGGTATCAGAGCTCTAGGTTCATCGGTCTTACGAGTACAAGAGCAATGTCTAGTAGAGTTTTGCGGATCAGTATGATGACGTCCATACCTATCTTCGAGAGGCTATATGACATTTAGGAGACTTCTATTCTTTCATTCCTTATTTTGCACACTTGACTTTGTTGAAATTCTAATCTTATTGTCTCATTCTCTTAGAATTAGTGAGGACTCATGTATTCATAATTAAAAAAATTAGAGCTTGTACCCACACCCACTATTAGTATTATTGTATGAGATAGATACATGGCAGAGGTCAAGTTAGAGGTTGTGTTCACTATGTTTAGATAATAAGCCTATCATGACTATTGAAGAGAAGAAAGTGTTCAAACAGGTCAACTGATGAATCATCTAAACTATATTAGTATCTTCAGTTAGAATGCGTATGAATTTATATCACTTGTTATGAGGGGTTGCACAATCTTGGATTACTAGAGTCCCATGAAGTTAACTATATATCATTTATAATATTAGTCCTACCAAGCAGCGATGGAGCTATTACATTGATAATAGGAAAATTAGATCACCTCCACTATCATGGACTTAATTTACTTAGGTGTTTCTAGATAAGTTGTTCCATGTAGTGAGAGGGAGCGCAAGAGGACCAAGTTCGAGGGTTTGCAACAAGATGGTATGTTATTCACATAGTATAAGGTTAAATTCCTTTCCTTGGCAAGGCACACTTTTATAATACCTCCCACCGAGGTTGAGAGAGTGAGAAGATTTGTTAAGGGGTTGATTATTACGATTCGTATGAGTGTTTTTAGGTTGTTGCTTCTTATTTTCAATTTTAGAAAGTTGTAATTATTTCCAAGGATTTAGAGATGATTCGATGTGAGGGATTTGAGCAATGTGAGACCAAGAGGGTCCGCCATTCGAGTTGGATATGGTATGTGAGTCAATTTATGTGCTTGTACATATTTGTACTTCTATTGGGTGTTTCATAGTGGTAGATCGATATTGTATATCGATCGTATGTAGTTACTTTGATGGGATAGGATACTCAAGTGGATTTTAAAGACTTATATGTGATGGATTTTGATGTTATTCTTAGAATGAATTGGTCATCTCATTATCATGCGATTTTGAATTTTTTTTCATGCCAAGATAGTTACATTAGTTATGCCCAGAATTTTTACTGTAAAGTGGAGAGATTTTCTTAGTCATAGTTCAAAAAGGGTGATTTCATTTATTAAGGCTTGTCGCTTAGTAGAGAAAGGATATTTGACTTACTTGGCACATATTCGAGACAGTAGTGTGAAGACTCTTATGCTTGGGTCTATTCCGGTTGTGAATGAATTTTTAAGGTATTTTCGGCGGACCTATTAGGTCTTCCACCTGATCGTGATATTGATTTTTGTATTAACTTAGAACCAGACACTCAACCTATCCTCATTCCTCTTTATCGCATGGCACCGATCGAATTGAAGGAGTTGAAGGAGCAATTACAGGATTTTTTGAGCAAGGGGTTTATTAGACCGAGTGTATCCCCTTGGGGTGCTCCAGTGTTATTTGTGAAGAATAAATATGGATCTATGTGTAGGTGTATTGACTAGTGATCGTTGAATAAGGTTACCATTAGAAACAAGTATTTGATGCCTCTTATTATTGATATATTTGTTCAGTTTTAGGGTGCTTCAGTTTTCTTTAAGATTGACTTGAGATTTGGTTATCATCGGATGAAGGTTAGGGTAGAGGATATCACTAAAACAACTTTCCGGATACGTTATGGTCATTATGAGTTTCTAGTGATGTTTTTTAAGCAGACTAATTCCCCAACAATTTTATAGACTTAATGAATGGAGTGCTCATTCCGTACTCTAATTTCTTTGTTATTTTCTTCATGGGTGATATATGGATATACTCTCGTAGTAGTAGGAGCACGAGCATTATTTGAGGATTGTGCTTGAAATTTTGAAGGAGAAGAAACTCTATGCGAAGTTTTCAAAGTGTGAATTTTGGCTTAGTTAGTTAGCATTATTGGGACATGTACTGTCCAAAGAGGGTATTATGGTGGATCCTAAGATGATTGAGACCGTTCGAGATTGGGTCTGACCTTCTTTAGTTATTGAGATTCGAACTTTCTTCGGCCTTGCTGGTGATTATTGGTGATTTGTGGAGGGGTTCTCATCCATTGCATCCCCATTAACCAGATTGACCGAGGAAGAAGTGGATTTCTAGTGGTTTGTGAGAGTTGAGTTTTCAAAAGCTCAAAACTTTATTGGTTACTGCTCTAATTTTGACTCTACTCATGATGGGAGGGGACTTTATCATATATTGTGATGCTTCTTGGATTGATCTTGATTGTGTGCTGATGTAGAAGGGAAATGTAATAGCTTATGCTTCGAGGCAGTTTAAACTAGTTCACGAGAAGAATTATCATATCCATGATATGGAGTTTGCAATTGTAGTATTCACATTAAAGATTTGAGGGTATTACTTTTATGGTGTGTATTGTGAGGTGTTCAAGGATCATGGTAGTCTCTAATATATATTCAATTAGAGAAATATTAATTTCGGGCAGTGAAGATCGTTTTGAGTTGCTCAAGGACTATGACATCACTCTTTTATTATTTGAATAAGGCAAATGTGGTAATAGATTCATTAAGTAGAAAGACGATGAGTATAGGAAATTTATCTTTGTTACAGGTGGTTTGAGCTTCCTTTTGCTATGGATATTCAATCCTTAGCCAATTGCTTTGTGAGACTTGATATTTTGAAATTTGATAGAGTTGTGTCTTTCATGGAGGCAGGGTTGTCCTTATTGGATCAGATTCAGGCTTAACAGTGATAATGGAGATTTGTGTAATATTTGAGACAAGGTGTTACAAGAAAAAAAACTGAGGAAATTCTTGATGGGGAGGGAGTTTTGAGGATAAATGATTGTATTTATATTCATCAAATAGGTGGGTTGACTAGAATGATCATGGAGGATGCCCATAGTTTATGGTATACAATTCATCCGAGATCTACTAAGATGTATCATTTATCAGTAAGTGATGTATGCACACCAAAATAAAACATGGAGGTCTTACTTAAAAGACGCACATACTAGAGTGGAAGTGGGGAATGATTTCTACGAACTTTGTGGTAGCATTGCCACAAACCTTGGGTAAGGGTTGATGTTATTTGAGTCATTATGGATTGATTGAGCAAGTCTACATATCACGTGTTGGTTAAGACTATTTATAGTTTAGAGAAATTAGTCCAGTTTTACGTTTGGGAGATAGTTTGATTACATAGGGTGCCCGTATCTATTATTTCATGTCAAGGTATATAATTTATATCTTGTTTTTGGCAGTCTATGTAGAAGGAGTTGGGCTTAGGGTGGATCTTAGTACATCTTTGCATACACAGACTGATAGTCAGTTTGAACAGACTATTGAGGTCTTCGAGAACATGTTGCGGGTGTGTGATCACTTTGGTGGTTTTTGGGGATAAAATTTTATTTTTAGTGTAGTTGCATAAAACAACAATTATCATTCGAGTGTTGAGTTGGCACCACTCGAGGTATTGTATGGTAGGAAATGTGGATCTCTAGTTTGTTGGTTTGATGCATTTGAGGTTAGGTCGTGGGGCACATATCTGGTTAGGGAATCCTTGGATAAGGTTGAGTTGATTTAAGATAAGCTTCTCATGGCTTAGAGTAGGCAAGAGAGTTATACAGATCGGAAGATTTGTGATTTAGAGTTAATGATTGGAGAGTGGGTTCTATTGAAGGTTATACCTATAAAAAGTTGGATGAAATTTGAAAAGAAGAACAAGTGAGCCTCAAGTATATTGTCCATGTCGAGATTGATCAACGTATTGGTGAGGTGGCTACAAGTTTGCTTTGTCACTTGGTTGCCAGGTGTTCACATTATATTTCATAATGTGATGTTGAAGAAGTTTCAATTAGGATGGTGCGTATGCGATTCGATGAGATTCAGTGTTACTTGATTGGAGTTTTACTTTTGAGGAGACGGTAACTAACATGGATGGAAAAATTCGGAAGTTGAGGTCGAAAGAAATTATTTCAGTAAAGGTTCAAAGGAAGGATTGAAGAGACTACTTTGGAGAGTGAGTTGGACATGTAGATCGAATATCCACATTTGTTTTAAGCATTCAGTTACTTTTATTTTCTTACCGTTCGAGGAAAAACGTTTGTTTTAGTGGTAGTGATGTAATGACCCGTTAGGTCGTTTTGAGCACTATGACCATTTTTGACTCCCTTGATAAAATTTTAAATAAAAATTTCAAACTATTTGGTAACTACGAGTATTTAGTTGATGAGTTTTTATTAAATAATTAATATAGTTGAATAGTTAATGGGACAAATCCATAATTTATATAATTTTCTTTACCACTCGGCCCATGTGTACAATTGAATTAACAAAATAGGGATTTATTATTCTTTTGGGCATAAGGCAAACAAATTGCGGCTGAAATTCTCGGAGAGAACTTGATCTCAACGTCGACAACAATACATTTTTACTTCTTCAGGTATTAATTCTTATAAAGCTCAACCTTTAGTTTAAATAGAATGAATTATGAATATTGGGTATATAAAGGGAAAAGAATTGAAATTGTTGATTTGGCTGGAAATTATCGGATTTGTGGAAATTCTTTTGATTTTAAATGAGAATCTTTCAGCATTGAATATTGGCTAATCATTAGACAATTATCATGGTTGATTATTTGAGTGGCATAATGCATTGGGATTAAAACTTTGTAACTAGGTTAGTTACTTCCGGTTAAGTGGGTTTTGGGGTCAAATTGAAGCGTGATGATGATCCAATGACGTTAGGCGTTATATTTTAATCTTTTTTTTGAGTGTTTATTCCAAGTATGTCTAGAGGAAATTGATGTGAGGCTATTTTCGATCACTGCTACTTCTAGGTCCCTTTTTGTTTCTCTTATTATTATTATATTTGGATGGTTATTGTTTCGGTACAAAAATAGTGATATATTCAGATTATATAATGAGATGTTTTGCGGATCCGTTTACTTATGCATAAGGTATATTTGATAGATTGGGAACGTTTTGAAGCTCTACAAAAGGAAAAGGTGAAATCTTAAGGATTCGTGATACGTGTTCGACTTTTGAGGTATGTTAAGACTTTCAGACTTCGTTGGAGGACGTTTTCCTAATTAAAGATTAAAAATGGAATAGACAATGGGTAAGAACGGAAGATGGGGGTCTCGTACAATTGGTGTGACGGGCATTGGTACGAGTACCGGTGTTATAAAGGGAAAGTTTATTACTATAGAATGCGGATTGTAATCCGAGAATGCCAAAGCATATGGGCATTAGCTGATGTATTATTGACTTGAATTCTTTTGTGTGATTGTGTTTCTTTATTGAACCCGTATAATTGTGATAGTTGAGGTGGTTATATATTATGATGATCTTTGATTGATTAAGATGCATCATCATCCCTTTTTATTGAAATCATATTGTGCACATGCATTGACATGAGACTGAATATAAGTTGGCCACGTGGAGATCGTCCGTGTTGGAGTTTGTGAGATGTTAAGATTATAATTTGGACACGTGGAGATCGTCCGTGCGGAAATTATTTGATTTTATGATAGTGCATTGAGATCGTTCGCACAGACACGTGGAGATCGTCTGTGTCGGTATATGGACCTCACGAGTCCCCCATGGGTCATGAACTCTCGATGTATTTCCGAGGAGTATCATGTATATACGATTGAGATAGTAGACATATCATTTCATAGTATCACATTGCATTGCATCTTATTACATCCTTTATTTTTGTTGATTATGTGTTTTATTGGTGGTTGTACATTACGTGACATTTGATTGTCCTTATTGATGAAACTTGACTGGTAAGTATAATATAGACTTCTATAAGTAAAGGACTGATTTTCTTATATGAACTCTTGTCACTACTTTTTCGTTGTCGGTCTATGAGATATACTGGGTACACGTGGTTTCGTACTCATACTATACTTGTTGCACTCTTTGTGGTGCAGATTCATTTTCGAATACGAACATATCTTGTGAAGATTTTTGAGTCCGAGCTTGGAGTATCTTGGAGTTGTGGTGAGCTGCTTGGTTGTTCCGCAACCCACGCCTCCCTCTACTCTATTATTTATTATGTTGCTTTTGTATCCAGATAGGATCTCTTATGTTTAGGCTTGTCATTTTAGTTTCAGACTTGCACCATATTTTAGAAGCTCTTGTACTTATGACACCAAGTCTTGGGTGGTATTTAGTGTTCCGCATTTCGTATTTTTGAAGGACTTAGTGTTGGAGATATTTTACTTGTTGTTTACTTTTTTTCACCTCATTATTTAGTTAAATTCGTAAAATTATTGGGTTGGCTACCTATTGGTTGGGAGCATAGGTGTAATCACGATTTATAAATTTGGGTTGTGACAAGTTAATTCATCATTCCTTATCATCACTTTCCTCTTCCTTGACAATATTTCATCAAATCTTCTTTATTTAAGGCATCACTTTGATAGAGAGCAAGTTCAAGATTATGGATTTCGCGGTCTTGGGATTACAGACCGATCACAACAACATATAAATCATCCAAATCACAACAATTAAGTACATAGAAAATTTCACTGCATTACTCAATGAATATCAATCACTATTAAAAGTCTGTCCATCACATAGAACAAACCATATCCTACCTCAACCAAAGAACCCAAGTCAAGCAAGTTAATTCACCAATTCTTTTCCTTCTTTCAATGCTTCATAATGTTTCCAATCTATCAAGTATGTATAATTTGTAAATAAACGTTCTTATTTCTATGATCAAGTTTAAACCATGATTTCAAATAGATCAAATTGTATATTTCTTAAATTCTACTCAAGGGCTAAGTCTCAGTTCCTTCAATTATCATAATTTTAATGGTATCACATATATATAGCCTCTCGAATATAGGTATGGATGTCATCATACTGATCCGCAAAACTCTACTAGACATTGTTCTTATACTCGTAAGACCGATGAACCTACAACTCTTATACCAATTTGTCACGACCCAAATTTATAAATCATGATGACACTTGTGTTCCCAACCGATAGATAAGACAAACCAATAATTTTATCAATTTAACTAAATAATGAGGTAAATAAAAAGTAAACAACAAGTAAAATATCTCCAATACTAAATCCTTCAAAAATACGAAATGCGAAAAACTAAAATACCACCCAAGACTTGGTGTCATAAGTAAAAGAGCTTCTAAAATATGGTCCTTGAATGATTTTTTCGGATTAATTAGTGGCGATTTTTTCATTTTATTTATTATTAATATGAGTTGATTTTTAAAAAAAAAAAAATTGAAAATGGTTTCTTCACAACCGCTTTTTTATTTTCTTTTTTCATTTATACTTTTTCAATTTATTATTTAAATTATTAAAAATTCTGTTTTTTGTGGTGCTGACATGTGTCACTTTTTATTTTTATTATTATTATTATTATTATTATTATTATTATTATTATTATTGTTGCTGTTAGTGTTGTTGTTGTTGTTGCTGCTGTTGTTGTTGTTGTTTATTGGTATTTATTATTATTGTTGTTGTTGTATTATTATTATTATTTTATTTTTATTGTTATTATTAATGTTGTTGTTATTATTTTATTATTTGTTATTATTATTATTATTAGTACTATTATAATTACACATTACTTTAAAAAAAATTATGGTATAGAATTGAAACTTGTCTTTCTATTTCAAATTGAATCTGGAATTATATGTTCATGTGAAGAGGACTGCAACGATGTTAATGAACTTCATAACATATTGAAGTGACAAAATAGGGGAGAAATAATGTAATAATTATTCATAACATCATATGATAATATAACCGCATAAAATCATTAATTCAAATGAAACTAAACAAAATCCCTCATTCAAATCAAATAAAAAAAAGTCATTCCTTATTAATTTTAACATTGTATATTAGTATAACTAATGAACTCATCTGCGCTTCGCGCAGTTATAAAAAACGATAAGATATAGTTATATATTTATCCAGACATATAACTATTTTCATAGAGAAAAATATTTTTTAGTTAGTTAGATGACTTCCAATAAAGTCATAAGTTACTCTTTTGAACCAAAAAAATACAATTAAATTTTTTGTGTAAAATAAAAAATAAAGAGAAGTCATAAAGAGAACAATAAAAAAAAGAAAAGAATGCAACATTATTTTTACCATGCTTACAATCCTAATCATTAAAAACTAAAAATAAAAAACACGAAATCAATACACAATCTTCCGAACTCTTGTCAACATCCATTTCCACAAGCTGATCACCATTCAATAGTTTTATTCTTCGAGTCAAATCAAAGAATGAATAAAATAAGTATCAGAAACATAACAAATTAAAAGGCTAATGTGATCATTTGTTCAATGTCTTACAATGCTTTTATTTGTAGGACTATAATATGAATAACAAATAATGTCAAGAATATGACTATTAATTATTTAGAGATTATGATAAAAAATATTATGGAAGTAATGAAAATAATGACCATTAAGTTTTGTATTAACGAATATAAATGAATAGTTAATTGACATATTTATTATTCTACAATAAAAAATAGAGAAATTGTAAAAGTAAAAATGAAGAAAATAAACAGAATTCTTAGCCAAAGATTATAACAAAGATGAAAAACTCAAGAGACTCAAGATATTATTGTGTAGATTTTAGCGTTATTTAAAACTTGTAATGAAGTATTTTATAATTGAAAATTTATGGGAAAAAATTATATTTAAACATTTTTGAGGAACTAAAAAAAGAAAGAAGAGAAGAGATAATTATGTCCAACAAATTCACAAGTTACTATTTTGAACCAAATAATAAATTTACGACAATCAAAATTTTATATAAAATACAAAATAAAGAGAAATCATGAGAGAACTATAATAAATAAATAAATAATACAACATCATTCTTACGATCTTAATTATTGAAACATTAAAAATATTATGAAATCAATGTACTTCCACAAGCCACAATCACCATTCAATAGGTTTTATCTAATTCTTTAAAAACCAAAGCATCAACATAATAAACACCAAAAACATGACAACTTAAAATGCTAATGTGCTCATTTCGACAAAGTCTTACAATATCTCTATTTGTAGGACTACAATATAAAATACCAAATAATATCATGAATATGACTATTAATTATTTTAGAGGTTATAATAATAAAAACTTATGAGAGTAATGAAAATAAAGATCATTAAACTTTACATTAAAACGGTTTCTTAGCAATTTGACACTGAGTTTTGGATATAAAATTTTGCATTACTAGAAACTCTTGTCAATTTCTTACAATAAAATTCAAGTAATAAAAAAATACGACTTACATGTAAATAAAAAAGAAAAATAATTATACCTTTCCGCTAATCTTGCGGGAGCTTGTTTAAATTTTCAAATTAAATTGTCAGATTGAAATTCGACCAATTTATCAAATATCATGAAAAAGATGATTTTTTACATTAAAAAAAAATACACATGCAATAAAAAAAAATTAAATTTCATATTAGTAAAAAAAATTGAAAGCAATATATAAGCTATAAAATGCTATTTTATTAATTTACAAAAAAACAAAATTGTGATTCTCGGTCAAAAAGATGAGCAAGTTTCATCTGGCTAATCCCTAACTCAACTATACATATAAATTTGATCTTGTTACAAATTTTCTAATGTCTCTATTTATAGGACATAATATGGAATACAAAAGATATCATGAATATGACTCTATTAATATGAATTAGGAGTTATGGTTATCAAAAATCATGAGAGTAATGAAAATAAAGACAATTAAGTTTTTTATATTAAAGAATGTGAATAAGTGGAGTAGTAATTGAGACATTCATTTTTGTGAATAATAATTAAAAAATTAAAAAAAAAATGTCAACGAAAGATACATAAGATGAAGAATAGAAAAATGGAAATAAAATAATCATTATACATTTCTCAAAATATATAGGTTTTTATAAGTGTGATTTTAAGGAGTTATAAATTTATAAATTAAATAATTTGAAGGTTATGAATATGAAAGGTTAGGAGTTATAGACATTACTAAATTAATTAAGATTTGAATTTATGTAATTGAAGAGGTGTGAATTAAAGAGATGATTTTATAAAATAAAATAATTGAATTTTTTTTACAGAAAATGTCAAAAAAAATCACAAAAAAGATAAATAAGATCATTGGCCATTGAGAGGTGTCACGTCACTTTTTTATTATCTAGCTTTATATAAATATATAGATTCAAGATATTTACAGTAACTTTTTAGAATTGTTGTAGTACTAACAAATCTAAAATTTATGCACTATAAAAATAAAAAGATTTTTCGAGATGAGTTTCAGAGTGGGGTATATCAAAATTGCTTTGAGATGTAATTAAAAGGTGTAGACATAAAGTTTTAGAACTTAGTAATAATTAGTGATGAATTAT
Source organism: Solanum piurae (assembly GCA_029582685.1). NCBI lineage: Eukaryota > Viridiplantae > Streptophyta > Magnoliopsida > Solanales > Solanaceae > Solanum > Solanum piurae. Next base: position 16,087 of record JAJOOO010022230.1, read on the forward strand.
AAAAAAAATCGTATTAGCTATGGACCAACCATGCCTACATCCCTTTAGAACTACGACGATATCGAAATGACTTTTTTTTAATTCAATAAATATTTGTATAACAAAATAATTCAAGAAAGGACCTATGAATTATAGGGAGGGTCCTTCTAGTTTTAGATGCAATTGAAAGGTATAGGTCATATAATTTAACAATAATTAGTGATGAATTATCAACAAAAATCTTATTAATTAGCTATGGACCAATTACCATGCAAATCTTATTAATTAGCTATGGACCAACCATGCATACGGCCATTTAGAACTACATCGAAATGACTTATTTTCTTTATTCAATAAATTCTAGTAAATTTGGTCGCGCTTCACGTGGTCTTCCTTGACCCTCCTTTTTTTTATAAAAAAAAAATGATGAACAATGTTTTTATTTTACTTCAAAATATTTTTTTGTACTCATATAAATTGCAATTGATTTGAGATGATGACGTTGTTGTTTGTTAGTAATAAACTCGTACATATACATGTCAAGATAAGAGAAAAATCACAGGATAAATTATTTAAGCACAAATTATTTAAACAATAATCTTCCCTACTTTAATCTTTTTATTGTTTAATTGTTTGTTAACTTTTTTAGTTATATGAATATAAAAACGTCAAGAGTAAACTGAGCTATTTCTTCCCTATCGGACGACATCCTTTCAAGAAGAAAAATACAATCTTCTCAACATAATGCGAGATTGCAAGGAATAATATTTTTTTATATATAAAAGACTTGTTTCACAGTAAAATTTTAGGAAAACAACATGATAAAATAAATGTCTACTAAAAGAAAACTAAATGATAAATTGTTGGGTTTTAAAGGTGTGAACAGGAAATGAAGGGTTGCGATTCTCCTGAAGGGTTGTGACTATGCAGAAGGGTTGTGACTATGCAGAAGGGTTGTGACCTTTATGAAAGGTTGTGTCTTTTCTAAAGGGTTGTGAACGTCTGAAAGGTTGTGCCTTTTTCAAAGTGTTGTGATTCGTTGCTGTCATTTTGAGTTCGTTGAAGGTACCACTACTTCTTTAATGGTTAATCCATTTTATTTTGGGAGAAATTAATATGCAACCTCGGGTACTTGAGGGGATTAAACTTCTTAAGGACACACAGTGGGTTCTGTGGACTCGGATAGTTCTGTTCTTTTTCTTTTCATCTTTTATTATTTCTAGTTTGCTAATCTGAATACATGAGATAACAAGCTTAAGAAATTTAATATTGATGGTATTTTCTGTGGTTAGGAAATTACTTTTATTTTCTATGTTCTTTTTGTTGGAAAAAAAAAAGAAGAAAAAGAGAATTATTTTATCATATGATAAAAGAGATTTGGGATAAATTAGTACTACTTTAATATGTTTGAGTATATTTTCCTTGGATGGGTAAGATTATTTTTATTTTTCTTCCCAAATGCATTGAAGCATTGCACCCCTTCAGTTTTCTTTTCAATAAGAAAAGTTATTTTGTACGTAAAGGTTAAGATATGCACTTCAAAAAAAATTTCCTATATTCTTGGTTTTATATAACTATGAGAAGAAGTAAATGAACAAATGTTGTCTCATAACAATATTTGAACATAAGTTTAGTTTCTCGTTGAAATTCAATATCTTCCAAGGTAAGTTGGAATATGATGGAAATTGAGAAAGAAAGGAAAAAAAATAACAAGAAAAGTGACTTGCATGAAATCATTGTTGACAGATAGAATATGATTCAATGAAAGTAAAAATCATGTTCTATCTTTATTTTTCTTGATTTTTTTTCTATCCTTTATAAGTTATGAGATTTATTTCATAAATGTTAGGATAGATGGTCATTATGTGTTGATCTCAGAATATATTTTTATTATTATTAATATGTATTCTGTTTAGAGGAGGAAAAAAAAACTTTTGTAGTTTTCTACTCCATGTGAAATTTAATTGTGTTTGACTTTTGGAGACTAAAATCTTCTAATTTTTTTTACTCCTTTGGTTTGAAGAATATAAGAACTTCATGAACAAATCAGATTGTGCATTGGTTTGAAGAATATAAAAATTTCACCAATTTGTTAAATACTCTGTTTGTATGAATATTCTGACTTGAAGAGTACAAAATCTTCGTCAGGAATATTAAGGCTAAATCATTTGAAAAACATAAAATCTTCATCGTTAGCTAGAAGCAGTGTTGTATTTGAGGTTTTTGGAGATTATAACCTTTTAGGTTTACTACTTTGTCCGAATGTGAAACTGATTCGAAGAATATAAAAATTTCATCAGAATTCAAGGTTCAATCGGTTAACGATTAGAAGAATATAAACACTTCATCATTAAACTAGAAAAAAGTTGTATAAAGATTGAATCTTTATGGTTAGTATTCTAAATACTAAGTGGGTTGTCTAATTGTGACAGAAAGGAAAAAAAACACTAGTGACATAAAATTAGTGATTTATGTGCCTGTAATGGGTGTTTCTATGGATTAAATCTCAAAAAAAAGGCTTCGTGTTGCCAATGTGTATTTTGATGGTATACAATTTGAAAGCATGAGAAAAATATGTGAAAAATAATTTCAAATACTTGAAAAATATTTTTGAGAACATATTTGAAATGTGGGGGGTTCTTTACTTGTGATAAAGACAAAATTAGACTTACTATCTAATTTAAATTTGAAAGTACAAGATATGAAATCTAATGACATTTTTGCATTATGTTAAACCCACAAAATTCTTGAAGTATATTTGATATTGTAGTCGTTGAGTCTCTCTTTACTAGTATATGATATGATGTAACGACCTGAACCGTCGTTATTTAGGAGGAACAATAATGCGGGAAAAATCTGGGCCATTGTTCCGCCACAACGGGCCATATGCCGCTAGGGCGGCGGCACATGGAGGGATAAGTTGGAGCCATAGCGGGATAGGCGAGGCAGAACGTAAATTACAAGAAATCCTATTTTCTCCATCTTCCTAAAATACCTAAATAAGTCATAAAACACCCTAAAAACCTCAGAAAAGCTGCTCTAAGCTTAGGAAGGAAGGAGAGAGAGATTTCTAGCGTGAGGATGGGGAAATCTTACAGATTCTTGGACAAATCCACCATCGCGAAGCCCGGAAAAATCCGAATCAAAGTCAAAACTCTGTGCAACTGCTTGGCGCTCAGGTAGGCTAGGTTTTATGAATTTAGTAGTTTAAATCTGTGCTCATCACGTGATATATGTAAATCAATTGGTAGGGTTTATGTATAGACCTTCGCGCACCGAGCGAATTCCATGGGTAATTACTAGAATTCATGTAATTAGGTTTATGCCTTGAGATGGGAAATCGATGATTTCTTGCTATTTTGGAGAGAATTGTTTCAAGAATAAGACTATGAAATCATGAATGAAACTAGATTTATGAACATATGCTACACTATAAATTGGGGTGATTGATTAAGGAATTACATGAATTGTGATTAAATCCTAGAAAGAAGTCTTAGATGATGAACTAGGGCTAAGCATGACAAATTAACGTATGTTGATAATGTTGCATTGTTGATCACACTTGTTGTGAATAAGATGGGTGAATTATCATTGACATAAAATCGTGACTTAAATGTATGATCTTGAGGATATACTTGTGTTTGTGATTGTGATGTATTGAATGGATCGGTTGCCACGTTCCGACTTAACTAACTTGGATCGGTTGCCACGTTCCAGCATAATTATTGGATCGATTGCCATGTTCTGGCATAACTATGGGATCAGTTGTCACGTTCCGGCATACTAACTTGGATCGATTCCACGTTCCGGCATAACTAACTGTTTGGGTTTGGGTTCCATGAGAGGACCAATGATGTGGCTTAATTGTGTGACTTGAGAAAGGTGTTAGTCGTTCGTAAATGTTGATGATATTGTATATGTTCGTTATACATGTGATTATATTGTTCATTGACTTATACATGTTGGACTTGTTGGGTATAGTGGAAGGGTTGAGTGTTTAATGGGTGAGTAATAGATAGTAATGGTTGCTCGTGTGTTGTAATGGCAAGAAGTAGAGGTAGCGTGTGTGATGAAATATGCTTAGGTGGATTTCACCTTGGGGAAAAGAGATTGGGTTGAGTGTTAAGGGAGCGTGATGTAATGCATTATGTGACTATGGTTGGGTAATGTGACGAGGAAGTAGGGGTGTGACGTGAACGGTTAGTTGAAATGTTGGTGGTTGTATTTGGTGGAATTTCTCTACGTGTTAGTATGGTTAGGCTATGATCAAGTACATGTTAGGTAGGTTGATGGAGAAGGATGTTAATAGTCAGAATACTAGTGTATATTGGAGGTATGTCAAGAAAGGGGTAAAGGTGGAGAAGCGAGTGTTTATTTCATGATCTTATTAGTTGACTTCTTATATTATGTGGTGGGCGTCGGGTAGATTGATGATGCCTATCAGTACGAGTGTTTTGTACTGATACTACTCTTGTTATGTCTTTGACATAGTCTGAATGCAGGATTGGTGACGTTTCATTAGGTGAAGACGAAGACAATCTCCAGCAGCTTCTATCCTTCCTTCCGCATGGTGGGAGTTGTGTCCTTTATTTAATTGTCCAGTTGAGCTCTTAGTAACTCTTGTACCTATTTAGACTAGATCCATGTGAGTTGTTTAAATTACTTTACAAGTTTAACTAATAGGGTGTCCAAGGATATTATTTATAAAACCATAGTATTATCTTATTTATTTCGGTTTTCTTTAAATTTCCGCATGTTTTTACTATTGGAATATGAGGGTTCTCCTACTTAGGTGTTAGAGTGGGTGCCCGCACGATCCGGTGGGTTGGATCGTGACATATGACTAGTATAAAACCACAAAATTATATCACTCGTTCAAAAGAATTGTATTCTTTGATGAAAAAGTGTCCCTTAAAATATTGTGGTTTTCTCATGAAAATATATGTCTATTAAAATAAATTTATTTGTATAGACATGAACATTGGTGAAAAGTGGTATGTTATGTTTGTGTTGTAAAACAAACACATATTGCCCTTATTGGACCGATGAGACTATGGTCATGGTAATTCTATAACAAATTGAATGTTATGGAAATGTCCCTCTAAAAGGACATCTGGCAAGGTGCTGACTCTAAAACAATGTTTGTATTTGACAAAGTTATAAATAAAAAAATATTGTAGGAAAAATATTACGTCACTGAAGGTCTTTTCAAATCAAGTATTTCTATTTGTTCTTACTTGCTTGAATCAAATTGTTTGTGACATGAACATTTGGGACATATCAATTACAAAACCTTACAAAAACTGATCAACTTAGAAGTTTTACCTAACTTCTAGTGCAATAAATCAAAATGTCAAGTATGTGTTGTTGAAAGAAATTTTAATCCCTTAGAATTGATTTACACTGACATTTATGATATGAAGTCAACACCATCTCGTGGTGGAAAAAGTGTTTCATAAATTTTATTGACAGTTGCACTAGATATTGTTATGTCTATTTGCCAAATAATAAGGATGAAGCAATAGAAACATATAAGCAATATAAAACTGAAGTTGAAAATCAGTTGGATAAAAAGATTGTCATGATTAGAAGTGGTAGATGTGGAGAATATGAATCTTCTTTTGTAGAATTATATTTTGGAAAATGAAATCATCCATCAAATTACTACACATACTCACCTCAATCTAATGAAATTGTTGACAAAAAAAGAAATTAAACTTTAAAGGAAATGTTGAATATCCTACTTATATGTTCAGGTTTACCACAAAATTTGTGGGGGGTGCTATCATTATAGCAAAAGAGAACAACAAAAATTTTGTCTGTTCAGAAAGAGAGAAACAAAAAGTTTTGTTTGTTAGTAAAGGGAGTAACATAAAAAAAAATTGTTTGTTAAGAAAGGGAGCAATAAAAGTTGTGTTTATTCAGGCTTTGTTGTATCCTGATAGAGAATTGTTTGTCGTCCCTTAAAATATATACAAGCAATAACTCTTGAAAGATAGTGATCTAACAATTTCCAATACAGTTTATTCCATATGAGAAATGGAAATGAGGGAACTATTTCCAAACGGGTCAAAATAGGACCTAAGATTGTGGATTGTATGTTCATTGGATATGCTACAATGAGTAAACCATGTTGATTTATGGTTCATAAGTCTTAACCGTCGGATATTCAAGTGAAGGGTCTAAACGACCGTGGAAAGAACCAAAGGAAAATGTACTTAATAAAGCGATACAGAGGCGTAGTAAATGTCAATTGACAAATTACTTCCTCCGGATTTGATTTTGTAACATTTCTTCTTGGAAATGAGTCTATATAGTCGAAGAAGATATGTCTTCTGTGGACTCATCCTTTTTGGAAAGAGACTGTCAATAGTAGGATAGATTCAATATTGAGCAACCACGCTTGAGAGTTGGTTGATCTTCCTCCAAGAAATAAACTTTTGGGTTCAAAGTGGATCTACAAAAGGAAAAGAAAGTTGATGAAACTATTGACAAATACAAAGCAAGACTTGTTGTCATAGGCATTAGACAATAAGAAAGCCTTGATTATTTTGACACATAATAGCCACTAAGTAGGATTACATCAATTCAGATGTTAATTGCGCTAGTTGCGGTATATGGCCTTCAAATTCGTCAAAATGGAGACGAAAACATTTTTTTTTAAATGGAAAATTGGAGGAGAAATTTACATGGAACAACCCGAGGGCTTTGTGGTTCCTGGCAAAGAAAAGAAAGTTTGTAAACTTGTTAAGTCACTTTGTGGACTAAAATCAAGCGCCCAAATAATGACATGCGAAGTTTGACCAAACTATGTTGGCAAATGAATTCAAGATTAATGAATGTGATAAATATTTTTACATTAAAGACACTCCAAATCACAAGGTCATTGTTTCTTTTTATGTTGATGACATGTTGATCATCAAAAGAGACATTTTTGACATAAATGCTACTAAGCATATGCTAGAAAGTAACTTCGATATGAAAGGCATTGAAGTTACTGATGTGATTGAAAAGGTACTTGACAAGTTCAAGCATTTGGATTTCAATATTGTCAAGACTCCAATAAATGTGAGATTTGTACTTCAAAAGTATGAAGACAAAAGTGACTCACAATTGGATTGTGCTAGAGTATTAGGAAGTATGATATATATCATGAAGTGTACGCGATCAAATATAGCATGTGCTATTAGTAAACTGAGTCGGTTCACGAGTAATCTCAATCAAACTCATTGGATGACAATGAAAATAGTTTTGGAGTATTTAAAACATACTTAAAAACTATTGCTTTGCATTATAACTAATATTCAACAGTATTGGAAGAATATAGTGATTCAAATCAAATCAACAGGTCAAATGAAGTAAAATCCACGAGTGGATATGTATTTACTCTTGGTAGAGGAGCAGTCTCTTGGAAATCTTCCAAACAGAAATGTATCGCTCACTCTACCATGAAATCTGAGTTTATCACTCTAGATAAGGCAAGTGAATAAGTTGAATGACTTTAAAATTTCTTGAAAGATTTTTTGCCCAAACCGTTAACTCCAGTATGCATACACTGTGAGAGTTAATTTGCAATAGGTACGGCATGGAGCATGATGTATAACGGAAAGTCTCGTCATATATGACGTAGACATAATATCGTTAGAGAACTACTCTCTAGTGGAATTATCATAATTGACTATGTAAAGTCAAAGGATAATGTGTCGGATCCACTTACAAAAGGCCTAACTAGAGAGGGAGTTGATAGATTATCAAAGGGAATGGGACTATGGCCGAGGACAAGTCATTGTGGCGGTAACTCTACCTAGAAGACTGGAGATCCCAAGATCTAGGTTCAAGGAGATCAAACAAAGTCATTGATG